>APFE031755798.1:118593-149849 GCA_000404065.3 Pinus taeda | reverse complement strand
TCACCGAGAATTGATTCATTTATGTAATGTAAAGGAGGTTTCCCCCTCGAAGAGGCTGAATTCTAAGGCGTTGATCTATCTTTTCTATCTTTTCTTGAGCTGGTTTCATAACAACATCTTTAAAGGGATCATGTCTTAATCTTTTAGTGATGCCACCTTCATATTGAATATTCCTCATCATATCCCTCTTCCATTATACTTACACATAAATACTAAGGGATCACATTAAGTCATAATGGTTATACCTATAACCATAAGATCGAGCTTTCCTACATATAATTGAATCTTTGGTAGGACTACTTAGTCACATCACAATCATACATGAGACCCTCCTAATCAACATACTACCCTAGGGATAGGAACCAATGGTTTCTTGGGAGGGGCATCCCAGTATCTCCGTCGATGCTGTATATGCTCACTAGCAGGAGAGAAAGGCCAGTGGCGCTAGATTAAATTCTAGCTTGTAATCCTCCCACTCCTTTTGTTGAGGTGAATTTGATGGGGTATGACATCTCCATTGGGGCTATGAATGCTCGCTAGTAGTGGAGAAAGGTTAGTGGTATTGGACGAAGTCCATTACGTAATCCTCCCATCCTGTGCATGTTATATTAAATAAATAAAATGAATGAAGAACCTCTAAAGTGAAGAGAAAACAAGAATCTAGAGAGTTCCTCATCTTAGGCTAGTGGATGACTTCGTCGATGCTATGGACACTCGTTGGCAGTGGAGTGACATTCGATTTTGGAAACTCGTGTTATGGACCTAAAAGGGAACCAAAATCCCTGATAGCTAACCTCCTTAGTCTCAATCAATTCAAAAAATGGAAGTCCCTCTTATGTACCCTAACTAGCTCCTTGTTTTATGTGATTTCTTAATCATTAATTATGAGTAGGTGCAACTTTTTATGGTATTAGATGTTCTTATGAAGTCATACATTTATCATTTTTATTATATTTCTCCTTAATCTTTATTTTAACTACCCTGATTGACTTAATATGAAAATGAATGTATTTTTATTATCTTTCTCCTTTTATTACTTTTAGTTTTTTTTTGTTTCTTTTTATGACTCCACGCCCAATACAAAGACTTATGACTCTGTTCCTTTTATTAAAGAACGTAGGTAATGAATAATTGAAAATAGACTTTCATGAATGTAAAATATCTATTTTTACATCACACAATGTTCCCATTTATCTTATCATGAATTAATTACCATTTTTTAACGTTTACCTTTTCCTTCAACATCTAAGCCCTAGGTGAAAAGTAAAATATTTAAAATTTAAATACATTTAATAGAGGCCTTATTATCAAAATGGTTATTAATATGAAAAAAAATCTTAAAAAGATTTATATTAGGTTTTCAATAAAACTCCTATCAATATAAACTTTATATAAATTTTTTGAATAAAATCATATTAATATAAATGTTAATATAAACATTAAGAAAACCATATTAAATGTAAACTTTATACTAAGTTTTCAATATAACCGATTAAGTATAACAATTATTGTATTAAATATGAGGCCCCACTCAATTGTACTAAGGTCATTGAGTAGATAAAGGAGGTTAACTCACCACCACATTACCACCCGATGAGAAATGACCATATTAGGACTAAATAAAGCCCACCGTAAGATGTCATCACATTTCAAATGATGCCTAAACCTCCTTGTAACTATCCATCCGACTACAAGTATTGACCCTCTTTTGAGTATGTCTGACATCTTGAGAGAGTTACATGCCTGCAGTAAAAATCAATGCCACTACAAATGTAATTGGAACTACATTTAGCTTTGTAAAAGATATAGAGTCACGTAAAACATCTAGGGTTTTTCACCTTAACAGAGTTTAGGGTTTTCCTTACCTTAAATTCTTTTCTCAGGTATTTCCATTGATGTTCTGGTTAAGGTTTACATTTGTATGCCTGAATTTGTATATGTGGAACACATTTTAGGAACTAGAGTTTTATTTTCATGTTGAGGAGGGTTTACGACGATGGTAGACTCTAGTAAAACAATTTCAATCAGATGTTCTCATGGTTTGAAGGTATTTACATTTTAGGAACTAGAGTTTTATTTGCAAGTTGAGGAGGGTTTATGGTTGTAGACTCCAGTAAAACAATTTCAATCAAGAACTTGAGATGTTCTCATGGTTTGAAGGTATTTACAGGTTTTACCGTGGATGGGAGAATGGTGTGAGAAACACTATTACATTAAGGATTAATTAACTCTCATATGTAAAACAGTTTAAGTGCATAGGTGAATGTGTCTTCGATGTTTTATGTAAAACTTGTTTATTTCTTTACAAATTTATCCATATGACAAATGTTACATAACTTAAAGATGAAAGGATTTTTACCACAGGTATGTGAGTAATGTTTTCCCTTAACAATTTTAAGAGAAAAATTAGAGAATGAAGAAAATTTAGGAATTTGATTCATATATTTGTTTATTTGTGTTTATCCTAATTACTGGTTTTTTTTTTTTTTTTTTTTTTTTAGGATGAACAACCAAATTTCTATGACCTGGTTTATATTATGAAAGTATGAAAGGAAGGAATATAAAGGAACTTGTTACATCCATTCAAGCCCATGTGTGTGGAGGTAATAAGTTCAGTTAAAGGGAAATATGCATTTCTTTAAATAGATAGTTACTTAAAAAAATTATCAATACATTTGTATCAACCCTCATTTTCTCATTCCAGAGGGGACGATTGACTGTGTGGAAGAGACTTTTGCAGATATTGAAAACTACCCGTACATGATACACAACCTTCATTATGAATTTTGAAGACTATTCCTGGCGATTTTTATTTGTTTGTTTCTGTTTCATATGCTATTCTGAATTGCAATTACATTCAATTAAATCTAAGGCTTGATATCACTTATACTTTCATTTTTTAGTCTTGTGTTCAATATCCATATTATCAACACAATTACTAAATGAATTGTCATGGGTTATCTATGATCGAGACTTATCTTTCGTTAATATAATTCATGTTTTATAGTGACTGCAACTCTATGTGTTATGTTACTATGTTGTTATGTTCACTTCATCTTCAATGTGTATGATGTTATCTAAATCTTCATAGTTTTACTCTTGAGTGAAACTTGGTCACAATATATACTATCAATTGTTTTTTAGCATTGAGTGGAATGAGTATGCCTACACCTGATGCACATATTCTCATATAACCTGATCACAGTTTTGTTCATATATTTGTTCTATCTTAAAAATGTATGTTGTCCTCTAAATTCTTCATATTTTTTCTTCCATGAATATTAGTCTCGATATATAATATTAAATTATAATCAGCATAGAGTAGAATAAACATGTATGTACCTGCTACACATGCTTTCATCTAAACAGAGCGCAGTTTTGTTCTAATGTCGATTCATTTAAGGTTCATGTTGATTACTCAAAACCTCCTATTAATGATGAATATGACAATAATTATACATTTGTAGGTTTAATTTCACAGAACTATATTGTTTTTCATATCAATAACCATGATCAACATAATTATGTAAATAATAATGGATCGACTTATGGTGATTATGCACGTGATAATGTTATGGTACATGAAAATGTAAATGAAATCATTTTAAACTTTATTTTATCTAATATTACTTTATTTATTTTTCCATATATACATTGTCACTTCAATAAGTCTTTCCAAACTACACACAATTATTCTTATTATGATGAACATGAATTTCAAAAGCAGATAAGTTTCCACATGAAAAATCCTAGTATGATTTTAGATTGTTTTAATAAGGAAGTAAACTATGAACATATTGCATATACGTTCATTTTAGAAATATTTGAACATTTAAATAATCACATAAATCATTATGATTTCATAGAAGGTTGGATGGAAGCAGTCTATAAGAGAAAATCATTTTATCATTATGTTCATATCAACTCCCTTGTAGGAATTAAAATGAGCAAAACATCTTATCCTTTCTTACAATTATTGAACATATTACTATTTTCAAAACTTAAAGATAAGTGTCTTGTAGTTGACAAATTATTGTTTTGGTTACACTAGTTGTTCGAATTTTTTGAACAATTTTGCTTCTAAAAACACATTGTATATAAATTATGTATATAAATAAACCTTTTATGTTTTGTAGGTTTACAATGTATAAAGATGAGGATTTTTTGCATCTTGAAGGGTCTTTCATGATCATAGTAGAATGAAATACACATATATGAGTGCTTAGTATGAACTCTATTAACAATATTTTTAAACGCATATTTAAAGATTCGGTTTGTGAATCATGTTCAAGGAGTAACATATTTAAAGGGATCATATCTTAATCTTTTAGTGATGCCACCTTCATATTGAATATTCCTCATCATATCCCTCTTCCATTCTACTTACAAAAATACTAAGGGATCACATTAAGTCATAAGGGTTATACCTATAACCATAAGATCAAGATTTCATACATATAATTGAATCTTTGGTAGGACTAGTTAGTCACATCACAACCATACATGAGACCTTCTTAATCACCATATTACCCTAGGGATAGGAACCAATGGTTTCTTGGGTGAGGCATGCTGGTATCTCTGCTAGGGATATAGACACTCGCTGGTAGTGGAGCAAGGCCAGTGGTGCTAGACTAAATTATAAAGTGTAATCCTCCTATTCCTTTTGTTGATATTACTAATGTGGTGATGTTGATGGTGCTAGACCTGCCAACATGTCAGGGGATCTCCACGGTAAGAAGTCTCAATTAGACCTTAGAGTATTTGGTGTAGGAGTCCCAGCAATGGGTCATGCGATAATGCCTTGACCGTGATTTCACATAGAGGCAAGTAAGATAACTTTGTTGGTAGCAAGGGTGTAACAACTGCGGTAAGAAGGAAGGTGAATGAATGGTTCTAACACATGGGGAGTTGGGTGAGTGCATCCCTTGGAAACCTATGATAGCACGCAGCTTGGAAAGGAACACACGAGCGAAGATGCATCACAAACTGGAAGGCAAGCTAGCTAGAAATCCAAAGTGATGGTTAAACCAACATCACATTTCAAAAAGATTCATACATACATACACAAATAGCTATACATGAATGTGTAAGTAAACATATACATATATCATTTAGAGTAAACCAGATAGCATAGAATACAATACAACATATGCATGAAACGTGTTGCCTCTTGATATATTAAGAACTGTAAGTTCCAGTCATACAATACATCCATGTCCAACCACTAGTTCCGATAACAGAACATTACAGCCACAACCACCTGCTCCTCCAAAGAGATGTACTAGAGTTGCACAGTGGAGAAGCCAAGGTTCATTACAATACTGTCCAAGCTCTATCCAAGATAGTCTTATCAGAAGCTTGGATGACCAAAATCCTTTACAATGAGTTATGAGGGACTATTTATAGCAAAGGGTAGGGTGACCTTTGACATTCCCCTTTGTGATAGTTCATCTATCCTCATGACTCTTCATCTACTCTGTGACTGTTACATCCAACTATCGATGCTTGACTTACACTTGACAAGACATTACATTATAATGCACATGCACCTATGTGAGACAAAATGGCTCGAGCAAGCCATGCTAGAAATCACTATGACTTAGACAACCATGGAAGTCTAATTCCTCAACATCCTCGTGATGATCAATAGTAACGTATTGATGCCAAGATCGGTAGTTTGCAAAGGTGTCTGTGCGCTCCAAGGTGACATCTTTTTGGAACCTGACTCTTGCCTCCATAGCATCTAGGTACACTGCTCAGGGTCCTCTATTCAACTCATCTGAAAGCATGCACATCATTGTCTTTAATGCGGCTGAACCAACAACATATTTGTGCATGATGTCTGCACTGATGGGAAAATCTTGGTTAGTGGCAATGCACATCAACTCGTTGGAGTACGAGTCAAGCTCTAGTCGGACTTCTGCCTTTGTCTTTGCTTGAGTGAGAGTCCCAATAGATGGGATCGCATGTGCGCACACCACAACATCCATACTCTTGGATACACATGCATGGGAAGCCTATATACTATTGATGAGTTGTTGGAGCTCTTCATAATTCTGAATTTGACTCTGGATACATGCCTTCAGCTTGACCACTCTGGCATTCATTAGCTTAGGCAAGTGAAGTGGGGTTCCCTTGTATTTCATAATCCAAGTTTGCTTTTAATCAACAACAGCATGCAAGTTCACCAAGATACATGCTCTTCTATCACATCGTTGCTACCATCCGTTGAGATGGACGACTACCTTATGCACAGTACCAAACTTGGAGTACAACGCTTGCATAACTGTGTCAACGGACACTATGTCATCTAGTATTGCCTTCTTTAGTTCAGTTCAGGCAGGCATTGTCACCAACTCTCTTACTTTCTTGTTCATGTGCAGTTCCTTAGCCATTTGCATATTCTTAGCTATCAAAAAGCGAAAACTTGAGCTAGTGGCTTCGGCATACACTTTAGTAGAATTGGCCAAGGCTTTTGGATGTTTGCGCATGTCAAACACAATCACTCATTCCGAAAATTATGCAGGAGATGTATGATCATCCGGAGTTGACACTCTACATACTGTACAACTCTATGTTGAGACTTGTTGAATGGGATGTTGTGCATCTCTCCTTCTAGTTGATCACCAAGGATCTCAATGCCTCCTTGGTCACTTGAGACTTGCTCATCTTCTGTATGCGGTGAAGCAGGTAAGTCGACCGCTTGGTGATGAGGCATAAGGTCAACATCCTATTCCAATTCCTGTTGCTCCATATCCGTATCCAACTGTTGAAGTGTTTTCTCTATCTCACAAGTGCAGTCCTACTCCTGCGATGGTTCACCCTATCTGCCTGATGCTAGTTGTTCTAATGAGTCCACTACTTGTACGGGTGTTGTTTCATCTATTTGCACATGTTGCGCCCCCTACTATACCTATTGTTGTTGTTATTCCCTCTCTTATTTGCGCAGATCTTTTTCCTTCTGGAGTTGCTCCTTCAGCTCATGCAACTCCTTCTCTGTTTCCTCCATTCTTCTCTCTCCCTATGACTTTGTGCGATTTTCTTGTTGTGTTGATGCCTCTTTTCCTCTATAGCCAAAGATGTTTTCTCCACTAGTGTATCTACTTGGAGCTTGCAACTTTACTCTTCCTCCATGTGATCGACAATCTTCCTTTCCCTTGTCGCACATTGGTATGATTACTTCTACTCCTACTACTGCTTCTGCTGCTGGTGCTCTTCAGGATGTTGCTTCATGTTACTTCACTAACCACTCCAAAATGAAGCTGAACTATTCATTGGGGCTGGGAAACTGTAGCAATATCTCCATGGGTCCTCCTCTGCCCAATGAAATGCCTCGTAGATCCAGTTGAACTGTACTCTCGTGCAATGATATTTCACAAGATAATGTGGGTCATATAGATTGTAACTTCAGAGGTCGAATTGATACTTCTCCATTTGTTATGCTTCAACATTCGCTTTCTTGAAACTCCAAATCTCGTATAACCCAATCTACAACACAAGAGCAGGCCAAGGTGCCTTCTTCTTCTGGTGCAGTATAGATGTCAATCCTACCGAGATGTGATATGCTACTTCCCGCATGACGAGCATGTCCAAGGAAAACTTCGGCAGAACATGCGGAGGCTTCTCCATGCTGAACATACGTTGAAGGTGTCAAACAGTGAGGCATACCAATCAACAATGTCTATCAGTGCCTCCATTGTTGCCTTCGACATGTAGGGTGGATCCTGTTTGAATATCATCTTGTAAACCAAAGTGACAAAATGATCGGACAAACATGTGATAGCTCCTCTGAAGCTGCATTCAGACAACAACTTATAATAAGTGTTCACAATAGTCTCCATTGGTGACCATGCCCACTTCAAGCCCACGAACTCCTATCGGGCACAGATTGTCAAGCCTTTGCTACCTATTCCTTCAGCTGATGAGCCAACATGTTGGACCATTTACATGGTTTTCCCTCTCTGGCCAGTTGGTCCAACATGATCACCCAACTCTGTGGGAAGGTTTCTGTGCTTTCTTGGTCATATTGTTGACATGAAAATATGACCAAGTATTGATACACCTTCCACAGTATTTTTGTCTTGTAGATCTGGTTGGGTGTCATCCTGAATCTAGTCGGTTCCTTTACCTAGTTCTTCAAAATGTCTCTAGAGTTGGAACTGTTGTTGGCTAAGCTGAAGGGAGTCTCCATGATAGTCACGGGCTCCGACATCTGATACATCTCATCATAATCTTGTGACCAGAAGGTTGCAATCTTCAACATGCTGACACTACTCAAAGTCATCATCTTGGGATCAGTGTGCAAGACGATCTAGTGTATCATGCCCACGCATGGGAATGCGGGGCATCAACATGCAATCCGATACAATTCATACTTGTGAATGTTCACATACACCTAGCAATCTTCAAGGTCTTCCCTAAAAGTGCCTGAAAATGCTTCATTGACCTCTTTCCATTTCAACTTTATGTCCTTGTCTAGAAACAATTTGGTATCTTTATAGATCGATAGACGTGTGGACACCCACTCAACTGTTGCTCCAACTACACTTCCGTCAGTGTCCTTTGATCCTGCTCTCTTGGAGGCCATTGATCTTGCTCTCTTGGAGGCCATTGGTCCTGTACTACTAAGAGGTGGATGAACACCTGAAATATCTAGAGAGAAAGCGACATGCATGGTAAGAAATTTGCCATCGAAAATGAAAGCAAATTCGGGAATGACATAACACATACTTGGGGATTGATAGGAAAAGACTGCGCAATTTCTTCTGGGAGGCTGGGAGACTAACTGCCAAACTTGTACAAAAAGTAGTCTGGGCTATCTAGGGAGGCTGTTTAGCTACTGGATTTACACAATGCACAATCTAGGCTGACTGTTGATTGCTGGAATTTCACAATGCACAACTCCAACTGGCAAAGACTACAGGCTTAGTGACTTCATTGCGCAATTTTCTGGCCCAATAGTCATTGTCCCTTAGAAATGTACAAAGCAGTCCTAGAGGAAAATTCATGGGTAGAAATGTGCATTTTTGGAGAGGAAGACAGAGCCTTCCTTCCATGGATTGCGCAATGTTGTCTCGGTGAGGCGGAGTCTGGGCCAAGGTTGGCGAGACTCACTGACAGGTAACTAAAAACAAATGTGAAAGTGAAAGCATGGAGATATTGAGTGAAAGTAGAAGTGATTGATCATGCATGAAAACATTGAATGAAAGATTCATAAAACATAACAACATGCATGTGAGTGAAGCGAGTCGCCGAATTGGCGACCGTCGTGTAAAACAATTTCATGCATGCGACAACAGTGCAATAGCAACGAAAACTAAAATAGTGCTAGTACAAGCTAGTATGCATGTAAACGACAGAAGGCATTCAAATAAATCAAGAAAACAACACTCACACAAGTGAAAACACAAAAAGCGATATAAATTTTGAAAAATACAAGTTGAGACCACTTACCCGTGAATAACTGAGCCGGATGTATCAAAGAGTCCTAGATGTGTTGTGGGATGTCAGATATTTAAGATTGATGTGAAAGAATGAGCTCTGTTGTGTCGAATAAGTAAGTTTGGGCTCATGACTTACATGCCACAAATCTAGGAAAAAGAGACACTTGGAGGGATGCTAAAAACAGCTCCCTGAATCAAGGGATGATTTTTTCATGTTGCCTTTTTCTATTCCGAGAAAAAGCAAGCCATTCATGCAAGTCAAGTTTCCTTGGTCTCGGGTGGAACTAGTCAACCCTACTGCACATGCAAGAGGCTGCTCAACTGCTAGGAGAAAATGTGCATTTCTAGATGGGAGCTAGGCTGGCTGTCCAAGAGGTTTGCAAAATTTTTGGGCAGAGCAACTGACTGCTGCCTAGGATTACACAATTCCTAGGCTGAGAAACCCTGCTGGGAAGAATTGCACAATTTTCTGGATGAAGCCTCACTGGCAAAATTGCGCAATTCTAGAGCTCAGCAGGCTACCAGACATAATTGCGTAATTTCTGGAGGAAAGGTTGGTTTCCCTCCATAATTGCACAATTTCTTGAGCGAGCTTCTCAGCCTGTAGCCAGACTAATTATGGAGGAATAACCTATGAGAGGAATGCATCAAGCTTTGACAGACAAGCTATCGTTTTGCAAGAAAAACACTGGAGCTTGTGTACTTGACGAAGTAAGACAAGGTGTTATTAAAGGTTGGTAGGGAGGCTCCAAAACAAAGCTAAGGAAAAAATTTGGAGGGTGGTTGTAGTCACTACAACAGGTGATTACATCTCCACCGGGGCTATAAACGCTCACTAGAAGTGGAGAAAGGTTAGTGGTATTGGACTAAGTCCAGTATGTAATCCTCCCATCCTGTGAATGCTATATTTACTAAATAAATTAAATGGAGAACCTCTAACATAAAAAGAAAACAAGAATCCAGAGAGTTTCTCATCTCAGGTTAGTGGATGACTCTGTCGGGGCTATGGACACTCACTGGAAGCAAAGTGACATCCAATTTTGGAAAATCGTGTTATGGACCTAAAAGGGAACGAAATCCTTGACAGCTAGCCTCCTTAGTCTCAATAAATTCAAAAAATGGAATTCCCTCTTATGTACCTTAATTATCTCCTTGGTTTATGTGATTTCTTAATCATTAGTTGTGAGTAGGTTTAACTTTTTATGGTATTATATGTTCTTATGAAGTCATACATTTATCATTTTTATGATCTTCTTCCTTAATAATTATTTTAACTACCCTGATTGACTTCATATGCAAATGGATGTCTTTGATGTATGTAAATAATCTTTGAACTTGTTAATCTATACATGTTAGGGCCTCACATTTATATTTATTCCATTCTTGCTATCAATCGACTAAGCCTTTAAGATGAAAAATATTTTCCTTTTATTACTTTTGTTTTTTTTTAGTTTCTTTTTGCAACTCCATGCCCAATACAAAGGCTTATGGTCAGTGTTCTTGATCCTCCATAGGGGAGAATCATACCTAGTCAAAGTCGAATATTGTCACCAAAAATGACCCTCCT
Organism: Pinus taeda; assembly: GCA_000404065.3. Taxonomy (NCBI): domain Eukaryota; kingdom Viridiplantae; phylum Streptophyta; class Pinopsida; order Pinales; family Pinaceae; genus Pinus; species Pinus taeda. The sequence continues at coordinate 138,839 of APFE031755798.1, read as the reverse complement.
TAGAACTCGGTCTCCTCTAAGGGTGTTTCTTTATGTTTCCTTGCCATTTGACTCCTTATCGTGCTCCTATGATTCAAATCGCTTCCTAGAATACAAAAGGGAAATCAATAGAAGAGATTAGAACAAAAATAAGTCTTGTTTGTAGTTAAGTGAAATTAAAGAAATGTTATATTATAAATATGCATATAAAGCACTTAATTATTATTTTGATTCTATATATGACATAAAATTGGAAGTACAAATAATCAAAATATTAAATAACACTAACTATTATATGAGGCTAAAACATAATTAAATTATTATTATTATAATTAAGAACTCTAAAAATAAGGAAACGTTGTCCATGAATTAAGGAAACATGTCCAAAAAATCAAGGGGATTAGATACAAAAATGAATTATTTATATTTTAGTTCCTATATATTTGGGAGGATTAAAGAATATAGGTAATGAATAATTGAAAATAGACTTTCATGAATGTAAAATATCTATTTTTACCTCCCACAATGTCACCATTTTTTAACTTTTAGCTTTGCCACATCTAAGCCCTAGGTGAAAAGTAAAATCTTTAAAATTTAAATACATTTCATGAAAGCTTTAATATCTAAATGGTTATTAAAATGAAAATGGGCTTAAAAAGATTTATATTAGGTTTTCCATAAAAACTCATATCAAATATAAACTTTATATAAAGTTTTGAATAAAATCATATTAATATAAACATTAATAAGACCATATTAAATGTAAACATTATACTAAGTTTTCAATATAACCGATTAAGTATAAGGGTTATTGTATTAAATATGAGGTCCCAATCAACTGTACTAAGGTCATGAGGTGCATAAAGGAGGTTAACTCACCACCACCTTACCACTCGATGAGCAATGACAAGTAGGATTAAATAAAGTCCACCTTGAGATGTCATCGCATTTCAAATGATGCCTAAACCTCCCTGCAACTCTCCATTCGACGGAAAGTATTGGCCCGCCCTCGATTGAGTATGGCTCACATCTAAAGATGGTTACATGCCTGTTGTAAAATTCAATGCCCTTATAAATGTAATTGAAACTGCATTCACCATTGTAAAAGATATAGAGCCACCTAAAACATTTAGGGTTTTTCACCTTACAAGAGTTTAGGGTTTTCCTTACCTTATATTTTTTTCTCAGGTATTTTCGTTGATGTTCTAGTTAGGATTTATACTTTGTATGCTTGAATTTGTATATGCCGAACACATTTTAGGAACTACAGTTTTATTGGCAGGTTGAGGATGAGGAGGGTTTACGATGGTAGACTTTAGTAAAACAATTTCACAGGTTGAGGATGAGGAGGGTTTACGATGGTAGACTTTAGTAAAACAATTTCACTCCAAAACTTGAGATGTTCTCATGGTTTGAAGGTATTTACATGTTTTATCGTGGATAAGAAAATGGTGTGAGAAACACCATTAATTTACATGTTTTTACCGTGGATAAGAAAATGGTGTGAGAAACACCATTACATTAAGGAGAAATTAATTCTAGTATCTAAAACAGTTTAAGTGCACACGTGAATGTGTTAAAGGATTTTTGCCATAGGTGAATAAGGTTTTTCTTTAACAATTTTATGAGAAAAATAGAGAATGAGGAAAACTTAAGAATTTAATTCATATATTTGTTTATTTGTGTTTATCCTAGTTTTTGTTTGTTTATACAGGATTAACTACCAAATTTCTATGACCTGGGTTATATTATGAAAGTATAAAAGGAAGGAATATACATGAAACCATTACAACCATTCAATTCCATGTGCGTGGAGGTCATATGTTGAGTTAAAGGGAACCATTAATGTTTTAAACCATTTTATGAAAGAGGGGAAACTATTTGTAAATATTTATGAAATATGTATTTGTTTAATTAGACAGTTACTTAAAACAGTTATCAATACATTTTTATATAACCCCTATTTTCTCATTAGAGAGGGGACAGCTAACAGTGTGGAAGAGACTTTTGCAGATATTGAAAACTACTTATACAGGATACACAACTTTCATTATGAATTTTGAATACTATTCCTGGCGATTTTTATTTGTTTGTTTCTGTTTCATATGTTATTCTGAATTGCAATTACAGTCAATTAAATATGAGGCTTGATCTCACTTATACTTTAATTCTTTAGTCTTGTGTTTCGATATCCATATTATCAACACAATTACTAAATGAATTGTCTCGGGTTATTTGTGATTGAGAATTATCTTTCATTAATATAATTCATGTTTTATAGTGATTGCAACTCTATGTGTTATGTTACTATGTTTTTATGTTCACTTCATGTTAAATGTGTATGTTGTTCTCTAAATCTTCAAAGTTTTCATGTACCATAACATTATCATGTGCATAATCACCATACGTCGTCCATTATAATTTACATAATTATATTTATCATGGCTATTAATATGAAAAACATTACAATTGTGTGAAATTAAACCTACAAATGAATAATTATTATCATATTCATCATACATAGGAGGTTTTGAGTAATCAACATGAATCTTAAATGAATCGAATGAAAACACCATCACATACCTCTTCTTCTCAGTGGTCGAATAACCTTGATTCTCTTTCAAAGACGTTTTCTTTGTAATTATCAATATTAGCATGATAAAGAACATGAAATACACCAGGTATATTAGAAGATAATTTAGTTTGCAAACAAGTCCAAGAGAAATCCATTGGAAAATAAAAACAATATATATATATATATATATTATATATATATATATATATATATATATATATATATATATATATATATATATATATATATATATATATAAATAATCCAAGAGTTTCCACGTGAACTAAACAAATAAATATATGCTTTAAAACCCTTAAGGTGCATGCAACAATGAACCTAATCACCAACAGGTCACAGACTTAACTCATTACTTTATTTATCACGAAAATGAAACTTTAACAACTCTTTCCCCGAGAATGACGTAAAAGATGTTGGTGCACAAATTGTCTCGATAATTTCGGACAACCTAATACCACATCACTGAGGAGTGGATAGCCCTCCTCTCTAGGTGTAACTATTGATCCTCAATGCACCACAAAGTGTAACCGTGTAATATAATTGTTAGATTTTCAATATGCAGATAGAATAAGACTAGGCATGCATATTTTCAATGTAGTAAATAGTGATCGAATTCACAGGAGGAAGGAAAATATTTGTTGATATACAATTCTGAAATCATATTCCCAGCTAGCAAGACAACAATAATAAGATACAATTATAGTAAAAAGTGAAGATGAGGAAGGTGGAGATATTAAGAAAAATAAAATAAAGACATTGCTTTTAAAATTAAATTGCACTCTGTTTAGATGAAAACGTGTGTAGTAGATACAAGCATGTTTATTCTACTTTATGTTAAATAACAGTTAAGATTATATACCGGGATTGATATTCACCCAAGAGAAAAATGTGCAGAATTTAGAGGAAAAAATATATGAGCAAAACTACGCTTAGTTTATATGAGAATATGTGGACCAGGTGCAAGCATATTCATTCCACTCAATGCTAAAAAACAGTTGATAGTATATATCGTGACCGAGTTTCATGCAAGAGTAAAATGTAAATGAAACAATTTTAAAATTTATTTTATCTAATACTCATTTATTTATTTTTCTATATATACATCGTCACTTCAATAACTCTTTCCAAAATACACATAATTCTTCTTATCATGATGAACATGAATTTCAAAAACATATAAGTTTCCACATGAAAAATCCTACTATGATTTTAGATTGTTTTAATAAGGAAGTAAACTATGAACATATTTCATATACGTTAATGTTAGAAATATTTGGACATTTAAATAATAACATAAATCATTATGATTTCGTAGAAGGTTGGATGGAAGTAGTCTATAAGAGAAAATCATTTTATCATTATGTTGATATCAACTACCTTCTAGGAATTAAGATGATCAAAACACCTTATCCTTTCTTACAATTACTGAACATATTACTATTTTTGAAACTTAAAGATAAGAGTCTCGGAGTTGACAAATTATTGCCTTGGTTACACTTGTTGTTCGAATTTTTTGAACAATTTTTCTTCTAAAAACACATTGTATATAAATAAACCTTTTATGTTTTGTAGGTTTACAATGTATAAAGATGAAGATTGTTTGCATCTTGAAGGGTATTTTGTGATCATAGTAGAATGAAATACACATATATGAGTTCTTGGTAGGAACTGTATTAACAAGATTTTTAAACACATATTTAGAGATTCGGTTTGTAAATCATGTTTAAGGGGTAACATCCTTAAAGGGAGCATATATTAATCTTTTCGTGATGCCACCTTCATATTGAATATCCCTCATCATATCCCTCTTCCATTATACTTAAGCATAAATACTAAGGGATCACATTAAGTCATAAGGGCTATACCTATAACCATAAGATCGAGCTTGCATACATATAATTAAACCTTTAGTAGGACTAGTTAGTCACATCACAACCATAGATGAGACCTTCCTAATCAACATACTACCCTATGGATAGGAACAAATGGTTTCTTGGATGGGGCATGTTGGTATCTCCCTCGAGGCTATAGACGCTCGCAGGGAATGGAGCAAGGCTAGTGACACTAGTTTAAATTCATTAGGGGACTTTTGAGGCTTAAAATGGGCCTCCTAAGAAAATTGTACAGCCAAAATAAACTTTATAAGAACCAATAGGATTTAAGATGATGATGTCAACCATGGGGGGTGATTCACCATTTTTGGAGTAAAAAAGTAAAAATATTAAAACATAATAAAATAATAAAACTACTTTTTCAACTCATATTTTCAACTTATCTCCCTAAGTTTTTACTCAAATTTCAAGCAGGAGCACTCGTTGGATGAAAAATTCAATTCCTCATCCAAGGAATACCCATGTTGCATATTTTCGATGGACCCTGTTACACGAAAAATGAGAAATACATGAAAACAGTGATTGCAATCACTTTTTTAATGTATTTCTCATTTTTCATATATCAGGGTCCATCAAAAGTATGCAACATGGGTACTCCTTGGATGAGAAATCAAATTATGCATCCAACGAGTGTTTCCTTTCGAAAATTGAGTAAACCCATAAGGAGATAAGTTGAACATACGAGTTGAAAAACTAGTTTTTTTTTCTTTTTTTTTCCCTCTAAAATTTGATAATGTAATCTAATATTATTTTATTATTTCCAATATTATTTTATAATTTCCTTAGGAGGCCCATTTTAGACCTCAAAATACCCCTAATGATAGCGTGTAATCCTCCCACTCCTTCTGTTGAGGTGACTTTGATGGGGTATGATGACATATCCAACGGAGCTATGATCGCTCGTTGGCAATGGAGCAAGGTTAGTGGTATTGGACTAAGTTCATTACGTAATTCTCCCTTCCTATGAATGTTATATTTAATAAATAAATTGAATGAAGAAACTCTAACGTGAAGAGGAAATAAGAATCCAAAGAGTTCCTCATCTCAGGTTAGTGGATGAATCTATTGGGGCTATGGATGCTTGCTTACAGCAGAGTGACATCCGATTTTGAAAACTCGTGTTATGGGCCTAGAAGGGAATAAAAATCCCTAACGGATAGCCTCCTTAATCTCATTAAATTCAAAAAATGGAAGTCCCTCTTATGTACTCTAATTAGCTCTTTGGTTATGTGATTTCGTAATCATTAGTTGTGAGTAGGTGTAACTTTTTATGGTATTAGATGTTTTTATGAAGTCATACATTTATCGTTTTTATGATATTACACCTTAATCATTATTTTAACTACCCTGATTGACTTAATATGCAAATGAATGTCTTTTATGTATGTAAATAATATTTGAACTTGTTAATCTATACATGTTAGGGCCTCACATTTATTCTTGTTTTGTTCTTGTTGTCAATCAACTGAGCCTTTAAGATGAAAAAGATTTTCCTTTTATTACTTTCGGCTTTTTTTTTTTAGTTTCTTTTTGTGACTCCCTGCCCAATACAAAGGCTTATGGTTTGCATTCTTGATCCTCCACAGGGGAGCATCATCCCCAGTTGGGGCTGAATGTTGTCACCAAAAGTGACCCTCCTTAGAGCTAGGTCTCCTCTGATGGTGTTGCTTTATGTTTCCTTGCCATTTGATTCCTTATTGTGCTCCTATGATTCAAATCACTTCCTAAGATACAAAAGCGAAATTAGTAAAAGAGATTAGAGCAAAAATAAGTAGGGTTTGTAGCTAAGTGACGTTAAAGAAATATCATATTATAAATATGCATATAAATCACTTATGTTAGGTCCCTATCATACTAGTGATTCCCCCATTACTATTGTAATTTTAGCCCTTATTGTTATTGTTGTGCCCTTATATTATTATTGTAAGTCGACTTTGATTATATCAGTGACCCCTTAGACTCCTATATATAGAAATCATGTTTCTTCATTTGTATCATCCAAGAATTGTTCATTTGTGTAATTTAAATGAGGTTTCCCCCTTGAAGAGGCTGATTCTAAAGGCGTTGATCTATCTTTTCTTCTATTTTGTGAGTTGGTTGCATAACATTTAGTATCAGAGAAATTTATGGTTCCTCCACCTGTAACCATCACTTGACACTCTGGTGCTGGATATAGGAAGCAATTCAATTCCTTGGCTATCTTAAAATAAATAAAATTTTGGGTAGTTCTTGAACCAATCAACACTATACCTTTTTTTTCTTGATATGTCCTTCTATCTTGATAGTTTGAGGTGGTAATTCTCGCCAATACATTAAAAGATATGGCTAGATTCATTTCTTCTTTATCTACAATTTGTTCCTAGTGTATATCCTCTTCTTTTGATGTTTCTTTTTCCTTTTCTTCCTCTTCTTCACAATCTATGTAAAATAATTTCTTCTCAACACACTTATGACCTTAGGACCTAAAACCGATACACGTAAAACTACAGGACCTCCTTTTTATGTAACGTTTTACGAAATTTCAATCTGTTGCTCAGAAAGAGAGTTATGAACATTTTCCCTAGGTCACCTATTTGAGATATAATTCAAGATCCTGTAAAAACCCTAACTTCCTTGGATCATATCTCTGAAAATATAGCGAGACAAGATCTGAAATTTGGACCCAAGGTTCAGTGCAATTTCGTCTCAAATGGGCTTTTGAAACATCACAGAAAAACGTTATAGCAAAAATACCATGACGACCTATTTGGAGCATCGAAACCCTAAATCCAAAGCTCTCATGCCATATGGAATGATGAGAATTTTATACAGGAGCATCCAAAACTACTTAACCGTTGATGACAACACTTTTTTAAGGAGAGGGGCATGTTAGGTCCCTATACTACTAGTGTAACTCCATATTGTATTAGTGGAAGCAACTTATAGTATTATTGTGCCCATATAGTCCCCATGTTGCTATTATTATGCCCCATAGAAGCCAACTATTGTTATTTTTATGCCCCTACAATATTATTGTTATGTAGGATCTAATTGTATTGGGACTCCTTAGACTCCTATATATAGAAAGTTCCATAATATCAAGCTATCCTTGGGAGAATTTGTATTAAATAGCCATATGCTTTCCATTCCAATGGGTGGTGCTGATGTTGTACTAGGAATCCAATGGCTACAATCCTTGGGTACAATAGCTTTTAATTTTCAAGAACTTTTCATGAAATTTTCTTCAGAAGGAAAGGAAGTTGAATTAAGGGGTATCACATGGAAACCAGGAAATATAATCAGCTCTAACGGAATGAAAACGCTTCTAAAGAAAGAACAATGAGGCGTAATTTCACAATTATGTTCGCTAGAGGTTCCCACATCGAAATCACATATTTCTCCAGATCTCCAAAAAGTATTGGACAATAATTCCAAGGTATTTGAGACTCCCAAAGGCCTCCCACCTACTCGAGATCATGATCATGCTATGTATTTGATTCCTTCCATACTGCAGCAAAAATGACCCCATTTATGGCAGTTTATGGATATCATCCACCATCCATCACATCATATTTAAGACAAAATTCTAAGGTGCAAACAATGAAAGATCACATCTAGCATCAACAACAAGTTCTCCAACTCTTAAACGATAACCTCACTTTGGTGCAAAATAGAATGAAACAACAGGCAGATCAACATCGCAATGAAAGAAGTTTTGATGTAGGTGGCTGGGTATTCCTATGGCTACAACCATATAAAAAAATGTCCCTCAAGCAAGCTAAGAAGGATAATAAATTATCACCAGAGTATTGTGGTCTGTACAAGGTGTTGCAAAAGATTGGTACTATGGAATACAAATTCGAGCTTCCTGTAGCTTCATGTGTGCACCAAATTTTCCATGTTTCATGCTTAAAGAAGGTTATAGGTGACAAACTACCAGTACAAACAATACTGCCAGAACTTAACAAGGAAGGAAAATCATATTGGAACCTGAAGCAGTCATAGAAAAAAGAACTCAACACCTTTGAAATCGATCAATTTCGGAGAATCTCATCAAGTGAAAGAACTTACCCATTGAAGATTCCACATGGGAGGGTGAATAATTTATACAAAAGCATCCAGAACTACTCAAGTGTTGAAGACAACACTTTTTTGAAGGAGAGGGGCATGTTAGGTCCCTATAATACTAGTGATTACCCCATTACTATTGTCATTGTGGCCCTTATTATTATTTTTGTGCCCATATTGTCTCGATATTGTTATTATTGTGCCCCATAGAAGCCCACTATTGTTATTGTTCTGCCCTTATATTATTATTGTTATGTCGGATTTCATTATATTGTGACCCCTTAGGCTCCTATATATAGAAAGGAGGTTTTTTCATTTGTATCATCCAAGAATTGTTCATTTGTGTAATGTAAAGGAGGTTTCCCCCTCGAATAGGCTGATTTTGAAGGCGTTGATCTATCTTTTCTACTATTTTGTGAGCTAGTTGCATAACAACTTAATTATTATTTTGATTCTATATATGACATAAAATTCAAAATACAAATTCTCAAAATATTAAATAAAACTAACTATTATACGTGGCTAAAACATAATTAAATTATTATTTCTATAACTAAGAACCTTAAAAATAAGGAAACATTGTCCATGAATCGCAGTAACATTGTCCAAAAACTGGTGGGGATTAGATATATAAATGAATTATTTATCTTTTAATTCCTAAATATTTGGGAAGATTAAAGAACGTAGGTAATGAATAATTGAAAATAGGCTTTCATGAATGTAAAATATATATTTTTACCTCACACAATGTCACCATTTATTTTATCATGAATTACTTACCATTTTTTAACTTTTATCTTTGCCACATCTAAGCCCTAGGTGAAAAGTAAATCTTTAAATTTAAATACATTTCATGGAAGCTTTAATATCAAAATGGTTATTAAAATGGAAACAAGCTTAAAAGGATTTATATTAGGTTTTCCATAAAACTCATATCAAATATAAACTTTATATAAAGTTTTGAATAAAATCATATTAATATAAACATTAATAAAACCATATTAAATGTAAACATTATACTAAGTTTTCAATACCGATTAAGTATAAAGGTTATTGTATTAAATATGAGGCCCCACTCAATTGTACTAAGGTTATTGGGTGGATAAAGAAGGTTAACTTACCACCACCTTACCACCCGCTGAGCAATGACCATCGAAGGATTAAATAAAGCCCACCGTAAGATGTCATGGCATTTCAAATGATGCATAAACCTCCCCGCAACTCTCCATCCAACGACAAGTATTGACCCTCGATTGAGTATGGCTCACATCTCGAGATGGTTATATGCCTGCTGTAAAATTCAATGCCCTTATAAATGTAATTGAAACCACATTCATCTTTGTAAAATATACAGAGCCACATAAGACATTTAGGGCTTTTCACCTTAACAGAGTTTAGGGTTTTCCTTACCTTAAATTATTTTTTTAGATATTTCATTGATGTTCTGGTTAAGGTTTATATTTGTATTCCTGAATTTGTATATGCGGAATAGATTTTAGAAACTAGACTTTTATTTGTAGGTTGAGGAGGGTTTATGGCAGTAGACTCCAATAAAACAATTTCACTCCAGAACTTGAGATGTTCTCATTGTTTAAAGGTATTTACAGGTTTTACTGTGGATGGAGAATGATGTAAGAAATACTATTACATTAAGGAGAAATTAATTCTTGTATCTAAAACTATTTAAGTGCACAGGTGAATGTGTTTTCGATAATAAGGATTTATGTAAAACTTGTTTATTTCTTTACAAAATTATCCTTATGACAAATTTTATGTAACTTAAATATAAAAGGATTTTTGCGGTAGGTATGTGAATAAGGTTTTTGCTTAACAATTTTATGAGCGAAATTAGAGAATGAGGAAAATTTAGGAATTTAATTCATATATTTATTTATTTGTGTTTATCCTAATTTGTGTTTGTTTTATACAGGATTAACTACCAAATGTCTATGACCTGGGTTATATTATGAAAGTATGAAAGGAAGGAATATACAGGAAATTGTTACAACCATTCAAACCCATGTGTGTGGAGGTCCTAAGTTTAGTTAAAGGGAAATATTAATGTTTTAAACCATTTTACGAAAGATGGGAAACTATTTGTAAATGTTTATGAAATATTTATTTGTTTAAATAGACAATTACTTAAAACAATTATCAATACATTTGTATAAAACTCCTATTTTCTCAATTAAGAGAGGGCGACTGACAGTGTGGAAGAGACTTTTGCAGATATTGAAAACTTATTGTACATGATACATAGCTTTCATTATGAATATTGAAGACTATTCCTGGTGATTTTTATTTGTTTCATATTTTATTCTCAATTTCAATTACATTCAATTAAATTTGAGGCTTGATCTCATTTATACTTTAATTTTTTAGTTTTGTGTTCTGATATCCATATTATTAGCATAATTACTAAATGAATTGTCCTTGGTTATTTGCGGTTGAGACTTATCTTTCGTTAATATAGTTCATGTTTTCAATGATTGAAACTCTATGTGTTATGTTACTATGTTGTTATGTTCGCTTCATGTTAAATGTGTATATTGTTCTCTAAATATTGAAAGTTTTACTCTTACATGAAACTCAGTCATGATATATACTATCAACTATTTTTTTGCATTGAGTGGAATGAATATGCCTGCACCCGATGCACATATGTTCATATAATCTGAGCGCATTTTTTTATCATATATTTGTTCTATCTTAAAAATTTATGTTGTCCTCTAAATTCTTCATGTTTTTCTCTTTCGTGAATAACATTCCCGATATATAATATTAATTGTTATTTATCATAGAGTACAATAGACATGCTTGTACCTGCTACACATGTTTTCATCTAAACAGAGCACAATTTTGTTTTAAAACCGATGTCTTTATTTTATTTTTCCACCTTCCTCATATTCACTTTTTATTATCGTTGTATATTTTTATTTTTGTCTTTCTCACTGGGAATATAACTTTAGAATTGCATATTAGAAAATATTTTCCTTCCTCTTGTGAATGCCACCACTATTTACTACATCGAAAATATGCATGCCTAGTGTGCTGAGGACTAGAGGATACACCTAGAGCAGGAGGGATATCCAGTTCTTAGTGATTTTGTATTAGGTTGTCCTCAATTACTGGGATAATTTGTGCACCAACATCTTTTGGCGTCGTTGTCGGGGAACGAATTGTTAAAGTTTCATTTTATTGGTAACTAAAGTAATCAGTTAAGATTGTGACTTGCTCATGAACGAGTTCACTATTGCATGCCCCTTAAGGGTTTTAAAGCATATATTTCTTTGTTTAGTTCACCTGGAGACTCCTAGATTATATATATTGTTTTTATTTTCCAATGGATTTCTCTTGGACTTGTTTGCAAACTAAATTATCTTCTAATATACCTAGTGTATTTCATGTTTTTTATCATGCTAATATTGATGATTGTGAACAAAAGAAACTTCGAAAGAGAGTCAAGGTTTTTCGACCATCGAGAAGAAGAGGTACATTATGGTGTTTTCATTAGTTCTAATGTCGATTCATTTCAGGTTCATGTTGATTACTCAAAACCTCCTATGTATGGTTAATATGACAATAATTATTCATTTGTAGGTTTAATTTCACACAACTATAATTTTTTTCATATCAGTAACCATGATAAACATAATTATGTAAATAATAATGGACCGACTTATGGTGATTATGCACATGATAATGTTATGCTACATGAAAATGTAAATGAAATCATTTTAAAATTTATTTTATCTAATATTCATTTATTTATTTTTCGATATATACATCATTACTCCAATAACTCTTTCCAAGCTACACACAATTCTTTTTATTATGATGAACACAAATTTCAAAACATATAAGTTTCCACATGAAAAATCCTAGTATGATTTTAGATTGTTTTAATAAGGAAGTAAACTATGAACATACTGCATATATGTTAATGTAGAAATATTTGAACAATTTAAATAATCAAACAAATCATTATGATTTTTTAGAAGGTTGGATGGAAGCAGTCTATAAGAGAAAATCATTTTATCATTATGTTGATATCAACACCCTTCTAGGAATTAAAATGAGAAAAACACCTTATCCTTTCTTACAATTACTGAACATATTACTATTTTCAAAACTTAAAGATAAGAGTCTTGGAGTTGACAAATTATTGTCTTGGTTGCACTGGTTGTTCGAATTTTTTAAACAATTTTGCTTCTAAAAACACATTGTATATAAATTATGTATATAAATAAACCTTTTATGTTTTGTAGGTTTAAAATGCATAAAGATGAAGAATTTTTTTCATCTCGAAGGGTCTTTCATGATCATAGTAGAATGAAATACACATATATGTGTGCTTAATGAACTATATTAACAAGATTTTTAAACACAAATTTAAAGATTCGGTTTGTAAATCATGCTTAAGGGGCAACATCTTTAAAAGACTCATATCTTAATCTTTTAGTGATGCCACCTTCATATTGAATATTCCTCATCATATCCCTCTTCCATTCTACTTACACATAAATACTAAGGGATATACCTATAATCATAAGAGAGATCTTTCATACATATAATTCAATATTTTGTAGGACTAGTTAGTCACATCACAACTATACATGAGACCTTCCTCATCAAGATACTAACTTAGGGGTAGGAATCAATGGTTTCTCGGTTGGGGCATGCTAGTATATCCGTCAAGGTTATAGATGCTCATTGGCAGCAGAGCAAGGCCAGTGGCGCTAGATTAAATTCTAGCGTGTAATCCTCCCACTCCTTCTGTTGAGGTGACTTTGATGGGGTATGCTGACATCTCCACCAAGGCTATGAACGCTCGCTAACAGTGGAGCAAGGATGGTGGTATTGGACTAAGTCTAGTACTTAATCCTCCCATCCTGTGAATTCTATATTTACTACATAAATTGAATGAAGAACCTCTATCATGAAAATAAACCAAGAATACAGAGAGTTCCTCGTCTCAAAGTTAGTGGATGACTCTGTTAGGGCTATGGACGCTCACTGGAAATGGAGGGAAATCCGATTTTGGAAACTAATGTTATGGACCTAAAAGGGAACCAAAATCCCTAATGACTAGCCTCATTAGTCTCAATAAATTCAAAAAATGGAAGACCCACTTATGTACCTTAATTATCTCCTTGGTTTATGTGATTTCTTAATCATTAGCTTTGAATAGGTGTAACTTTTTATGGTATTATATGTTCTTATGAAGTCATACATTTATCATTTTTATGATCTTCCACATTAAGCATTATTTTAACTACCCTGATTGACTTAATATGCAAATGGACATCTTTTATGTATGTAAATAATCTTTGAACTTGTTAATTTATACATGCTAGGGCCTCACACTTATTCTTGTTTCGTTCTTGCTATCAATCGACTGAGCCTTTAAGATGCAAAAGATTTTCCTTTTATTACTTCCATTTTTTTTTTAGTTTCTTTTTACGACTCCATGCCCAATGCAAAGGCTTTTGGTCTGCGTTCTTGATCCTCTATAGGGGAACATCATCCCTAGTTGGAGCCAAATGATGTCACCAAAAAAGACCCTCCTTAGAACTAGGTCGCCAATGAGGGTTTTGCTTTATGTTTCCTTGCCATTCGACTCCTTATCATGCTCCTATGATTCAAATCGCTTCCTAAAATACAAAAAAGAAATTAGTAGAAGAAATTAGAACAAAAATAAGTAGGGTTTGTGGCTAAGTGACACTAAAGAAATGACATGTTATAAATATGCATATAAAGCACTTAATTATTATTTTGATTCTATATATGACATAAAATTCAAAGTACAAATGATCAAAGTATTAAATAACACTAACTATTATATGTGGCCAAAACATAATTAAATTATTATTACTATAACTAAGAACCTTAAAAATAAGGAAACATTGTATGTGAATTAAGGAAACATTATCCAAAAAGTCGGTGGCGGGGACCGCGGCGCTCAAAGGGCGGATGGGGGTGTTTGGGGAGCGGGGGTGAGGCTTGTGCGTTTGGGATCATGATATATAAATGAATTATTTATCTTAATTCGTATATATTTGGCCGTGAGGACTTAATTACATGTGACGGTTAATGAAATTGAAAATAACTTTCATGAATGTAAAATATATATATTTTATACCTCACACCAATGTCGACATTTATCTTATTTCATGAATTTCATTACCATTCTTTTAACTTTTACCTTTGCCTTCAGACATCTAAGCCCTAGAGTGAAAGTAAAATTTAAAATTTATGACATCTTCAGGCGAGGACTTTAATTATCGAAGATGGCTTTAAATGAAAATGCTATTTAAAATCTTTTTATATTAGTTTTTCATAACTCATATCAAATTATAAATTTATATAATAATCTTTAATAAAATCATATAATATAAAAATTAATATAAAAATTAATAAAACCATATTAAATGTAAAGATTATACTATGTTTTCAATATAACCAATTAAGTATAAAGGTTATTGTATTAAATAAGAGGCCCCACTCAATTGTACTAAGGCTATTGGGTGGATAAAGAAGGTTAACTCACCACCACCTTACCACCTGATGGGCAATGTAGGATTAAATAAAGCCCACTGTAAGATGTCATCACATTTCAAATGATGCCTAAAACTCCTTGCAACTCTCCATCCGACTACAAGTATTGACCCTTGATTGAGTATAACTCACATCTCGAGATGGTTACATGCCTGCTATAAAATTCAATGCCCTTATAAATGTAATTGAAACTGCATTCAGTTTTGTAAAAGATATAGGGTCGCATAAAACATTTAGGGTTTTTCACCTTAACAAAGTTTAGGGTTTTCCTTACCTTAAATTCTTTTCAAAGGTATTTTTGTTGATGTTCTTGTTAAGGTTTATATTTGCATGCCTGAATTTGTATATGCGGAACACATTTTATGAACTAGATTTTTATTTGCAGGTTGAGGAGGTTTACGGCGGTAGACTCCAGTAAAACAATTTCACTCCAAAACTTGAGATGTTCTCATGGTTTGAAGGTAGTTACATGTTTGATCATGGATGAGAGAATGGTGTGAGAATTACTATTACATTACAGAGAAATTATTTGTCTTATCTAAAACAATTTAAGTGCATAGGTGAATGTCTTTTCGATACTCAGGTTTTATGTAAAACTTGTTTATTTCTTTACAAATTTATCCTTATGGCAAATGTTGCATAACTTAAAGATAGAATTATTTTTACCATAAGGATGTGAATAAGGTTTTTCCTTATCATTTTTTTGAGAAAAATTAGAGAATGAGGAAAATTTATGAATTTAATTCATATATTTTTTTTATTTCTATTTATCCTAATTTGGATTAACTACCAAATTGCTATGACTTGGGTTATATTATGAAAGTATGAAAGGAATGAATATACATGAAACTATTACAGCCATTCAAGCCCATGTGCGTGGAGGTCCTAAGTTCATTTAAAGGGAAATACTAACATTTTAAACCATTTTACGAAACAGGGGAAACTATTTGTAAATATTTATGAAATATGTATTTGTTTAAATAGACAGTTACTTAAAACAATTATTAATACATTTGTACAAATATCTATTTTATCATTCGAGAGGGGGCGGTTGAAAGTGTGGAAGATACTTTTGTAGATATTGAAAACTGCTTGTATATGATACGAAACTTTCATTATGAATTTTAAAGACTATTCCTAGTAATTTTTACTTGTTTGTTTCTGTTTCATATGCTATTTTGAATTGCAATTACAGTCAATTAAATCTGAGGCTTGATCTTGTTTATATTTTAATTATTTAGTCTTGTGTTCCGATATCCATATTATCAACATAATTACTAAATGAATTGTCCTCGGTTATTTGTGATTGAGACTTATCTTTTGTTAATATAATTCATGTTTTATAGTGATGCAACTTTATGTGTTATGTTACTATGTTGTTATGTTTGCTTCATCTTAAATGTGTATGTTGTTCTCTAAATCTTCAAAGTTTTACTCTTGCGTGAAACTTGGTCACAATATATACCATCAATTATTTTTCTGTATTGAGTCGAATGAATATGCTTGCACCTAATGCAAATTATTCTTGTATAACCTAAGTGCAATTTTTTTCATATGTTTGTTCTATCTTAAAAATGTATGCTGTGCTTTAAATTCTTCACGTTTTTCTCTTGCATGAATATGAATCCCGATATATAATATTAATTGTTATTTAGCATAGAGTAGAATAAACATGCATGTGCCTGCTACACATGTGTTCATCTAAATAGAGAGCAATTTTGTTTTAAAACTGATGTCTTTATTTTCTTTTTCTTAATATTTCCACCTTACTCATATTCACTTTTTATTATCATTGTATCTTGTTACTGTTATCTTGCTCATTAGGGATCTGACTTCAGAATTGTATATCAACAAATTTCTGCCTTCCTCCTGTGAATGCCACCACTATTTACTACATAGAAAATATGCACACCTGGGCTTATTCCATTTTCATATTGAAAATCTGACAATTATATTATAGGTTTACCCCCTGTGGTGTGTTGAGGACCATCAATTACACTTAGAGAGGGAGGGTTATCCAGTCCTTAGTGATGTGTTCGTAGGTTGCCCTCAGTTACTGGGACAATTTGTGCACCAAAATACTCTCTATGAGCCTTGATGTCTCTTATTTGATCATATTTTCTCCTACAATTTCTTTGATTTCCCATGATAATTCAATCTATATATATTTTTAAAATCAAACCCAAAAAAGTTAATTTCCAAAATCCAGCAAAAAAAACTCATTCTCAAAATCCAACAAAAAAAATTCACTTTTTGAATTCGCCCTAAAAAAACTCATTTCAAAATGGAGCCCAAAAGAGTCACTTTTAAAATTCAGCCCAAAAAACTCATTTTCAAAATTTGCCCCAAAAGACTTATTTTCAAAATTTATCCCAAAAAACTCGCTTTAAAAATCCAACCAAAAAAAAAAAATTTGTCCAAAAATTAGGTGAAGGGAATTTTGGAATTCAGAAGTTTCATATGAGGAATGTGAGTGCGAAAATAATGTTTCGGCTGAGTTTATTTATAGTGTTCAACTGAAACATTTATATTAGAGGGTCACACCATTTTAATTGTCATGATTGTGGAAAGTTACATGTAGTTTTGGGTAGTGGTCTAGAGGGTAGCCTGAAAATGTGGCATAGTTCTCGCGAATGCATGCACATAACATGGGATTTGGGTCATAACTGCATGGATATAGGCTTTTGGGTGTGGTTATAGCCTACCAACCGCGTGCATGAAGTGTTATGGGTTTGGTTGGGGAGTAAACCTTGTAAAAAAGAGTTCCATCTCAGGGATTGATCACCTGGGGTGGTTGGTAGGCTCCTGAGTGATTTGTAGTCTCCGAAGGATGTCAGTTTACTTTTCGTTTGTAGGCCTCACTTCCATAACAAGAGCTTGGAGGTTGTATATCATAGTGACACTCAACTCATACTTACCCTTGAAATCTTGTCAAAGTGGGTAAATGTGGGAGGAAGCGTTACAAAAAGAGAGTTGATATATTGTTTCTTGTGTTTTAGAGAAATTTAATAGCTTTAAACTAGGTTGGTTTACCTAGTGTCATAAGTCAATATTTGTTTTATGGTTAGTTATGTCAAATGTGACTTTTGAAGGACTAATCACCTTATTTTTTTGTCACTCAAGAATGATTGACATTTACTATTATTATTTCAAAATCCCCTACCACTTACTCTTATCCACCTACACTCATATATCTACCCATGATTTCCTCTCCAACTAAATACCTTTTTTCATTTTTCCATTGACTTGTTGCATTGTGGATGGAACTCTGTTTTTTAGAGATTATGAAACATTAATATAATATGTAATTTTAATCATAACCAAGCTTTGATTTGTTGAACATTAATTAAAATCTCATGCTTTTACTACTACTAACAACATTACCATTTAAATTATATATGTAAAACAAGAACATTGGAAGACTTACTAATAATCTATAGACTTGGTAAGTTTCCTATTCTCATAACTAAAGGTTTGACATTGATTTCTCTATGCACCAGGGCCACTGGATTAAATAGAATATTCCACAACATACCTTTTTTTCTTGTTTGGTTAGGTTAATAATCTTTGTTCACATTCTACCTTTAAGCAACTAACTACATAACACATGACTTGTTTAGTTTTCCCAATAATGTCAATGAAAATGTTCTTTTACAAATGTTGATTTTGCACCCAAAATTACATCTATGATTAACCCAAACCCTTTGAGACTTTCCCCATATTTTCATTCCCTTCTTTAATATGATTTTAAGACTTACTATATTGAACATAATATGTTAAATGTGGGAAATATTAAACATGATCTTAATATTTGCAAATTAATAAATCTCAAAGTGTGTGGAGGCTCTTCAACAATAAACTACATGAAAATATATCTTTGATAAATGTATAACCACAAACACTTCCTTGTTAAAATAGAATTATAGTGAACCATGGGAAGATGGCTTAACAAAAGGAAACTAAAGAGTACTTTAAATTGTACATTTCTTAAATGATAATATTTTTTGATAACTTGATCATGGATACATAGATGTAGATAGAGGAAGTTTTATCTTTTTCCTATGAAACATGTTATTAGTATTCTACTTACTAGAAGTTTATAGATTTAAATGATGTAGATTTGTTTCTTTGTGGAATTAGGATTATTCGAAGATGCTTGGGATCTATATACCATGGAAGAGTTAAGGGTATTAAATTATATATAATTTTAGGAGAATCACCTAACAATCACATCAATATTACCCACAGGGCTTTGGATTGACGGTGAATGGGTGTATTGTTAAGGCATTCCTTGCGATAGGTCACCGGTTCAAATCCCTCGTGGGTGCTTAGGTAGTATTATATAGAAAAAAACAATCACATCAATATTAAATGAATTTTATTTTGATCATGCTTTTTTATGTTAATTTAAACTTGAGTTATTAGAGGATTTTCATTAAGTATTTACAAGTACATTATTGTTTTTGCAATTTGTGGAGAGGTTAATTTTTCATTCAATATGGGGGAACTTAAATGACCATAAATTATAGAAGATGTGTGAGTGAGAAACATCTTTGATTTTTGTGCACTCTAGGATACTGATCCCATCTCACCCATTTTTTTGCATTCTCCAATTGAATTGTACTAGTTACCCATGAAAATAATCCTATACATAATAGTCATCCTCAATACTCTTTTAATCCAATAATCCTCCCATCATATATCCATTGTAATGTTGCCTTTTTTATTTGACCTTGAAATATAAAGTAATAATTAAAATTATGTTGTCATAAAATAAAGTAAATTTAGAGATGACTTATTTTAATTATTATGTAAAGTCATTAAGTGACATTGCTCTCAGAGTTGCTCTCCAACCTAGTATGGAAGAGATGTTGTAATGTCTTGTCCTGTTATGTAAACATTTTTTTTGTTTGCTAGTTTATGTGAGTTTTGAGATTACTGATGTGGTTAACTTATGGTTGAATAACTGCAACCTAGGGGTATCTAAGCCATCAAAATCACCCCAAGGTTGCACCTAGCTTGGACCCTGCCATCCCTTAGCATCGTTGTATTTTTTACCAAAGGAGTTTCAAACCGATGACCTTTACACCACAGAGTGCCTTAACAGAGCACCTTGTCACCGTTTGCTCTATGCCTTGTGAGCCTATTACATAAACATTTTTACCCAGAAAAATTAC
>APFE031755798.1:75841-116545 GCA_000404065.3 Pinus taeda | reverse complement strand
ATATAATTGTTTTATATTAACCAACACCAAAAGGCTCGGTTATAACCGAAAATAAGCCATTAGGCGGTTAACAAAGCAGTCAAACGACGAATAGTCCAATGGGTATGTTATAATGTTTTATATATGAAATTGGGAGGTTAGCGGGGTTGAAACCCCCGACCACCTTTCAAACCATATGCTTTAATTTCAATGTGGCAACCAACCTGCCATCTGTTAGGGAGGTTGAAATGTCCATCGACACAATAATACTTAAGCTTTATTTACTCATTTGGCTATGTAAAGGATGAAGGTCACAGAGAAGAACGCAAAGTTTGGAACAACACACAAAACCTTGGAAGTGTTGGAACTCTGAGCGCAGGGAACCAAGAGCAGAACCTCACATCAGGCATAGATGTTGAGGTAATATTCTATGGAATATTATGTAGTATATTCCAAAGAATATTATTTTAATGTTGTGAGGAACCTTGAATATTCTTTGAGGGGCTAGAATTGAGAGTGTCAGAATGGGGTTAACTTAAACTCATTTTAACCAGAATTTCGCAAGGATCACAATAATGCGGTTAGGTTTTGCATTTGAGTAGCAAATTTCAGGGCTCATGGCAAAAACCTTCTTTTTCATTGATTGTTGGGCACGAAGTTTAAGACAACAATGTGTCTTTCAAACTTAGGTCATGTTTATAGTCAAAAGTCTTAGGAGGTTGAAACAATCATGTTGGTGTTGTGATTGTTGTGATTTGAGCAGTCGAATTTCAAGTCACTCCTAGAATTGGAGGTATAATGATGTATTTTTCCATGTACTTTCCTTTATTTTTTATGAGATGAATGAAGAAGCATCCCAATTATTGAAGCAGGGCCTAGAGATGTAGTCCAAATTGGACAAACTTCGCTAACAAACTTTTGTGTGAATTCTATTTATGGTCTCATTTATGGTGCTTCTTCTTTAAGTGTCATTGTGTATATGGATTTTAAATGCTCTTTCATGCAATTTCGCTAACATTAACCAAAGAAAATATCTTGGATAATGCTGGTATCAGAGGCATACCATATCATTGCTAGATTGTGGAATTATTTAAGGAGTTATACTTAGCCTTTCAAGACTTTATTCACTTGTTTTGGCCAAGTCACAAGTACAAATCGAGTTCATGGAGTGTGGAGACCGCATTTTTCATTTATAATTTTCATTGTCAACATTTAGAGGCGCTGCTTTAGTTCATATATTGTTGCTCATTCCCAACATTTCTCTCATAAAAGACAGGCACTTCTTGCTTGTTCGTGGCATAAAAAGGAGGATCGATCTACTATAACCAGTGTATCCAACATGACCTCTTTTAACAGTTAGGAGAGGGGATATTCTAGCAATGTTATCATTCTCTTTCTCCTATCAAATTGTGCCACAATCAAGGCTATTCATTTGATTTCTAGAGTTAAATTTTGTTCCTAAAAGGATGCTCCAGCTTATAATAAAAGGCTAGATTAATAAAATAGATCATGATATATTTGTTGAGGTATTTATTGTGGTAATATTTTTTGTTGTATATTTTCTATGTGATCATTGTGAAATAAATACTTCTTATTTGATTACATGCAAAATGTTTATGAAAACATATATAAAATAAAGGTTTCTCATTTGATTACATGAAAAGGGTTTGAAGAAAAAATTACATACAAAATATCAAAAAAAAACTTCAATTAGAATAATTTAATAGAAAATACTACACTGATTTATGAAGCACTAAACATAAATGCAATCCATAAATAAATGAATAAAAAAAATAGAATTGCTGAATAAATCTATTATTACTTAGTATTCACCGATCATTTAAAATAAGCAACTATTATATTTAATTATTGTAATAATATTCACATATCATCTAAAATAAACACTTCTTATATTTAAGCATTCTATTCGAAAAAATAATTTGATGTTTTCTTTCACCAACTTTGTGAATATGCTATTGTTTATTTTGAAAATCCAGAAAACTCCTTTCAAGTCACGTTATTCTAATTCCATACAATGAAAAAAAACTCAAACAACCATATTAAAAGCCTCAATACCAAAAAGACACAAGAAGGAAGCAACGTCATTTCTCTTCCTTACAACGTGAAAAAATTGTAATTAGGAAATGATAATACATGTCTGTTTTGTACACAAACATTATCTTCGATCATTATTTTTTTGTTTCAAACTCCCATTTGAAGTATTGATACCATAAACCAACTCCACATGATGGAGACAATCACGGTAATGATGTGTTCACCCAAGATTTAAATGAGATAGTAGATGGTGATAATTTTACCCCAGAACTATATAGGACGAACCCATGGATTTTGTTTTATATACATGTAAATAACAAAGTAAAATAATCAATGTGGGATCAATAAGAAAATGGATAACTTCATAAATTTTTTGGTAGACAATTCAACATTGTAGGAATACATACAGAACTTCCATCATATAAAAATATAAACAAGCTTAATCAATGTAACAACCATAAACCATCACACATAGAATTAAAATAAAATAAATCTTTTTTTATCATTTAATAATTATCACAATTCAGTCTAATTCACTATATGCCTTAGAAATTGCTCAAAACTATATGACTCTTTATTTGGAATATAACATTTTGTAGTAAATGGTGGAAATCATAGAAACATAGGTCTATAGTATTTGATGATAGTTGAATCACACCTGAATTAATTGTTACGATACCTTTTAATATTATGATGTAAGGATATATGTACCCCAGGTTTATTGTGACAATTTGGATCTCGAATTTTCCACTCAATGAACTCAACATTAACTCTAGCTTACTCAATATGGGACACATGGTTCCATGGCAGTCCTTGATGATTGTTGGTCCAAACTGGACGATTCTTGTTTTTCAGATGTGGTTAAGGTTAACTGCTCAGTTCTCGGTCTCCCCTCTCGCATTATCACTCCACCATCTTGCAGACGTGATTCGACTACCAAAACCTAAGGTAACGAGGGTTCCAATCCCTGGACTGATACCGCAATTTGGTACTCTCTAAGCCTTTGATTGTCATCCATCTAGCAAAATGATTATTTTTTATGGCATTTGTTCTTTGGTATCACTTTTTTTCTCATTATGGAACATTTACATAGGGTGTCTACTGCCACAGGTGATAGGATACTAAGAGGGTGGTCCGTCAAAAGTTTATGTTGTTCTCTGCACTCTGACGCCATGAAAACCTTATAGTTAACACCCAAGTTCTTAATTCCTCACCCATATCTCATTTATTTTAGATTGTATATTTTCTTACAAGCTCAGAATGGTTCTCTTCTGGAGCAACTAAATCATTTGGCTGTAGCAAACCTCTATTCTTCATGTCATGTGCATTTTTGTTGTTCCTCTTGCTTACCTAAGTAATTCCACTACAATTGTATTTTCTATTAAATCGGAAAGACTATTGCTAATTTTCATGCTGCCACTTGCAAGCATGAGGGGGTTCCATATTGTTTTAATTCACAGTCATTCTGAATATTGTTACGCATGACTCTACAACATTCAACCCTTACCCAACATTTTATTATATTACAGGTGTTATTTTATGTCGAATACTAAATCTTTGTTTGTTAAGGGCTGTAAGTCCACCCTCTAGTTTGTCACGCCCATGCTTAAGGCTTTGGTTGTTTAATAGTCCAAATCAAGTTTTGTAGAGTCCTATCCCTGTAGAGTCGAAATACCCTTAGAGGGATTTTTTTCCTTATATCTTTTGTTTAACTTTCAAAGGTCATGCTACATTTAAGTAGTTACAGTATTTTAAGAGAGTCTTTGATAGAGGAGGGAGTCTTTTCATCCCTACTATGAGTTTATTGTACTGAATCTAATATGAGATATTGTTTGAGTTTATGAGCCAAGGCTATTTGAATTCATGTACATTATGCGAATGTATCTCTTATAGATGTTATTTTTCCTAATTGGTATATTTGTATTAAAGGAATAGTTCATGATTTTTCTTGGTTAATTATCATGGTTCCAATTTTCAATTTGGGTTTTCACTATTGTCCATGATTACAAGAATTTTAATCAGATCTTTGAACCGTAATCCCTTGGACCTTACCAAGGGTTAATTCCATGATGGTTGACTGCATAATGGCACCATTGTCAATTTTATATCATTAATATGTTCATGCTAACGTCTTACCTGTATTTCCTTCTAAAAACTTAGTCTCAACAATTACAATTGTACCCAATGTAATAGATGGGACCCAACCCCATCGGGTTCTGTCCATACCGTATTTGGATAGAATACACTTGTGCCTAGAAGTGGGATTGTCCTCAAAACGAGACTCTCGCTCAAGTATGAGGCTAAACCACTTTAGTTATTTATTTTGTTTACAACGAACGTCATTAATTTGTTCTCGAATTTACCAAGGTGTATTTAAAGGTTGGTTCTCATTGCAGCTTTGTTTTATTTTTGCCTGTTTTATGTGCTATTCCTGTTTAAAGAACTAATTCCACTACATACATCAGGGCCTTCTCTAACCCACCCAGTCCCTTTATTTGACTAATATGCAAGAATAATTTTGAGAGGACTAGATTCACGGTGTTCCTTCCCGCTCCCTAGGGTTCCAAGTAACCCCCCATTTTATTATCTTATTAAGAATAAGAGTACATTTTCTCTTTACCTATTTCTTTTGACAGGAAAGGGAAAAACTATTATAGGTTAGACCCTTTCAACCCACGGATCTCTTACTCCTTTTATACATAGGAGGAATATTATAGTAAGGAAAAAAATGTAACTTAAATAAAAATTTCAACACAATATCCATAACACATTTCCTTAATACAGTTAGTATTTTCATAACATGAAAACATTTTTCCAACCTAGTAACCGTGGCAAATTTCCTTAACACAGTTACATGCAAAGCTTTAATACTTTCAAGATTTTCATAGCAAAAACAAAATATATACAACACTGCTAGTAAAAAGATTATCAATTAGAAATTTAGTGTACTTATCTACATACTCAAATTATTAGGGAATTAACAAGTGTAGAATACTCTTCAACCCAATCAGTGAGATTGGAAATTATGTCCAAATCTCCCCCCGAGCCTCTTCAATTTTCCAGAGTTATATCACAGACAATACCAATTCTTGGACCTCAATACCCTTTTTCCAACCAAAAACTCTTAGCTTCAGGGTTTCCACTGGTTCCAAACTAGCTCAAGAACACCCTCGCTTCACCTTGGCAGAGTCCTGCTCAAGGTTTCTTTCTTTCTTCCTTCTAGACACAAGCTTCCTTATCATTCTACCTTCCTTGGCCCTTTTTCCCAAACTGATATATTTTTATCTCTATGGGTGTATGATATAGCTATCCAAACTACTTGGAAAATTTAAATATTTTCTTTGTAAGGTATTTCCCCGCAATTCCATAATTGAGTATAACATTTTTTTTTTAAGAAAATAAACATGGGCTTTAACCTTCTTTATTTTATCTTTTACTACTAAAACTTACCAAGTTTTTGCATAGTAAAGTAAATGAAAATATTTATACATCTAAGGAGGGTGTTACATCTGCGCGCCCCACCTCCCCTCCGCCACCCCATATAGAGGAAACACCATCCTCAGTGTTCCTTCTTTCCCTTTGAACAGGTTAGGGTAGCTTCTCAATGAAGTGCTCATCCTCCCAGGTGGCCTCTTCCAAAAAGCTCGCTTCCATAATGTTGTTTATCTCCAATCTAGGATTCTCAGGGGTTATACTAGGAACTCTTTGTCTGGATTGACTTGTTCAACATTATACAATGTCATTAATCCATATGAATTTCAGTAATTATTATCAGATAATATACAATTCAATTATTCTTTCTCACCTGTACATCTTGCCACTACTACATGTAGGGGGGTTTTAAGACAATATTTGAGTCAATTGTCTTAACTTAAGAAAAAATGAAACTTGTGTATTGTCTTAAATATTGTCTCTAAGTGAAGCGGAGCTCTGTGAAATGGGGATTAGGGTTTAGGCGCGCCTTCCCTGGGCTCTGAACCCCCTGCCACGACAGGCCTACAAAGCTCAGACCTCTGTTAACCAAAGCAGATGCGACCGCAGCTAACAGAACGTAAGGAATCGACAGTAAGCAGTATGTCGCCCTCCCGGGGGGGGACGAAGAGCCTCCCCCACAACACGACGGCCAAAAGAAGAAAGGCGCAGCTACAGTGAATGAGACATACCAAAATAGCACCCAACAGGAAAACAGTCAACAAAGAAATGATGAATCGACTCAGAAGGAAGCAAATACGGCCAGATCGTCCACATGCAGACCAGTAGCTACTGTCAGACCCATGGTGGAATTCCCCAGCCACAGAATCAATGCCAGAATACAATATATGAGGGACCATGCTCTGATAGGCAAATTTATCGGTATTTGGCCAACGGAGAAAGCACTCAGAAGCTGGATAAACACAAAATGGAATCCAAAGGGACACATTACCCTGCACGTAGGACCTAAAGGGTTTTTTACAGCAGTTTTTAACTGCCTGGAAGATCGAAACAGGATTATAGATGGAGGGCCTTATTTCTTTAACTCTGCAGGACTCTTTCTCAAAGCATGGGTTGAAAGATTTAACCTGGACAAGGAAGATCTCAGTTATGCCCCAGCCTAGATCAGGTTATATTCACTACCATGGGAATATTGGGAAGAAAGCTCACTACAAGAAATAGGAAATACATTGGGCGAGTACATCAAGGTTGCTGAGGAAACAAAGCTCTGCAGATACACTTCATATGCCCGCATTTGTGTCTATATGGATCTCAAACAACCTCTGCCAGACACGGTAGGGTTCCTGCATGAAGATGTTGAATGGATCCAACTGATAGATTATGAACATGTTCCGTTTACGTGTATAAAATGCCATAATCTAGGGCACATTTTCCGAGACTGTCCCCTAAACAAGAAAGTGCCCACTAGCACAAATGCAGATAACCAGGAACCTGATGGTTTTACAAAAGTTGTCAATCGTCGAAGAGGTAACAAAAAACCAACTACCAATGGTAAAATAGATCAGGCCAACAAAGCTAAATCCTCAAAACCCAATAGCTTTGAGATCCTTGCCAATCTGGATACGCAAGACCCAGCTCAAGAAATGCAAAAGGTCAAAGACCTGATCAGAGAATTACCAGCGGGTCCTTCGCAACAACCAAAGGATTCTCAATCCAACAAAATGCTTAACATCTCTCAATCCGATCCACAGGTATGGGTTTCTCAAGAAATGGAAATGGATACCCCCGAATCAAGCTCCAAGACATTGAAGGAGACATAGGAAGTCTTCCCAGAGACCCAGATGATGGAAGAAGATCCTGAGAACATTGACATAGGAGAACTAGACATTCTTAGTCTGGAACTAGCATGCAAGACCGGCAACTTTGACAAGATTCCAGACAGGCAACTGGACAAACTAGAAGAGGTCTTAAAAAAAGCGCACAAGAAACATTCTCTCGGGGTTCAAATTGGTAGCCCATGGGATGGCAAGTTCATCACAAAAGACAGTAAGAAAAGGGGAAGAAAAACAACCTTAGAAAGGACCATCAAGATCGGCGAAGTGCTAGTGGAGTCAGGCCGATATGCGAAGCTGACCAAGTATTTTAACATTCATCCTAATCCTTCTCAATGAATTTGATATCCTGGAATATAAGAGGGCTCAACAACCCAAGGAAAGGAAGACTCTTAAAAAACATGCTTATGCAGGAAAAACCCAATATTCTCTTTGTGCAAGAAACCAAATGCAGTATGTCAATTTTGGAAAAGATAGCAACAAAAGTTTGGCCTGGAGGGCAAGTCACAGCAGTTGATGCTCAAGGTGCCTCTGGGGGCTTAGCAATTCTCTGGGATGCAAGAGTAATACAACTTAGTAACATACATGCAAACAAGAACTTTATTCAGGAAATCTTCCATTTAATTGGAACCAACACTCATGGTCATCTCACTAATGTTTACTTCCCACAGGATACTAATTTGAAAGCAGAGATTCTGGAACACCTCTCTACAATCAACTCTAACAGACATCACCCTCTTTGGATAGCCAGAGGAGACTTCAACATGATTGCATGGATGGAGGAAAAGCAGGGCGGCAGAGACAATGGAATCAGAGATGGACACTTACTCAAATATTTCATCCAGTCAAACTGGCTAATAGATCTTCCATCAAATAATGGTCTATTCATTTGGACCAACAAAAGGGAACGAGCACAGCATATAGCTTCAAGGTTAGACCGTTTCTTAGTCTCGGATAATGCGCCTTACCTGGGAGGCGATCTTATAGCCTCCATTCTGCCAATATCAGGATCATACCACTGGCCTATCGCACTCCAATGGCATCGGCCAGGTAATAATACTAAACGCCCTTTCCGTTTTGAGACTTTCTGGCTTACCCATCCAGAATTTAATGAATTTTTTAGACAAACCTGGATCAAATTCAATCCCACTGGGGGATCCAAAATGGCCAACTTCCAAAAGAAATTGAAATTCCTCAAAAGAGAAATCAAACATTGGAATCATACTACCTTTGGCAACATTTTCAAAGCTCAGGCCGCTCTCAATCAGGAAATGAAGCTAACTCAGCAAAGGATCATCAAAGAAGGACGATCTGTGGAACTAGCGAAACAGGAACAAGATATAGAAGATCAACTTCTCAACAGAGTTCTACAGGAGGAGATTCTTTGGAGACAGAAATCACGAATCAGATGGCTTAAGGATGGCAAAAAGAACACCAAGTTCTTTCACAAAACTACGGTGCAACGCAGAATGCACAATCTCATCTCCCATATTCAAAATGATCAAGGAGAAAGAATTGAGATGCATGAAGGCATTGAAGAGAATTTTCTCAGATACTTCAAGAAGGTCCACCAAGAACCCAGTACTGACAGACTTCCCGCAATAGAGAAAATTCTACAGCAGATACCCAAATTGATAACCGACGAGCATAATCTCCTTCTCCTTCAACCAATCCAGTTACACGAAGTGGATAGCGCTGTCAAACAATTAAAAACCAGAAAAGCACCAGGCCCTGATGGATTTACCTCAGATTTCTTTCACCACTTCTGGGATCTCATTCAAATAGAAGTATGGCAATTGGTTGAAGAATCTCGTGCATTAAGATGGATGTACCCTTGGCTGAATGCCACATTTATGGCTCTTATCCCCAAGACAGAGGAAGCCAATACGCCTGATAAGTATCGACCGATAGCTCTTTGCAACATTATATACAAAATTGTTTCAAAAGTTATTGCTACTCGGCTGAAACCTCTGCTCCCTCTTATTATTTCGCCAGAGCAATCCGGCTATGTGGAAGGCCGCCAGATCACGGACGGAATTATTCTCACCCATGAAATAATTCACTCTCTGAAGCAAACCAAGAAGCCAAGTATGTTGTTAAAAATAGATCTATCCAAAGCTTTTGACAGTATCAGTTGGCAGTATATTCAAAAAATTCTAAATGCTTTTGGCTTTGATCCCTCATGGACCAGATGGATCCTCAGCCTTCTGACTTCTTCTTTCTTCTTTGTACTCATCAATGGTATCGCCTCTGATACATTTCGTCCTTCTAGAGGAATTAGGCAAGGGGATCCACTCTCACCGTTCCTTTTTGTTATAATTGCCAAAGGATTGGGCCGCAACATCAAGTATGTTTGCCTCGCGCTGTCTTAAATGCCTCTCTTTCAACAATTCCCCCTCCTTCCCCCATCAAAACTTTGTGGACGAAAATATGCTTTTTGGGCACCCATCAGTCCAAGAAGCTCGCCTTTTCAAAGATATCCTGTCGACTTTCTCGGATGCTTCTGGAGCCCTTATCAATCAGGTCAAATCCCAAATTTTCTTCTTTAACACTCCTGTATCTACTCAAAGATCGATTGCCCGTATTTTAGGATTCACTATAGCCAGCCTCTCTTCCAAATATTTAGGTGCTCCCATGATAGCCTCGGCCCTCAAGCACTCCTCATGGAGAAACCTTCTAGAAAAACTCGAAGCCAAACTCTTCCTATGGACTCACAGATCTCTGAACATGGCCCGTAGAGTAGTTCTCATCAAAGCCATTCTCCAATCCATGCCTCTTTATCTCTTCTCCCTTTTGGCGGCACCTAAATGGGTTCTCAAGTCTATAAAGAATCTTCAGCACAACTTTCTATGGGGTAGCTCGGGCCATAACAGAAAATGCGCTCTTGTTAAATGGGAAAAAGTATGTCTTCCCAAAAAAGTCGGGGGTATTGGGATAAGAGATCCTGAGCACAACAACAAAGTAATGGGCGCCAAATTATGGTGGTGATGGTTAGCTCATCCAAATACTCCCTGGGCCTCTCTATGGACAACAAAATATGCAAGCAATAGCCCTATTGAAGACAAAATCCGTATGTCGGAACTCAGCACTGGATCTACAATTTGGAACTCAACCATCCAACATAGGAACCTTATACAACAAAACATCTTCTGGGAAATCAAAAGCGGAGACTCAACAAGATTTTGGGACGACTCTTGGTAGCAACTCCCAAAGATCAAGGATCTTTTGCAGGATCTCCCTCTACCACTGCAAAGAACCCATCCCCTAGAAACAGTCAATCAATTTTGGAATTCATCAACCACCCAAAAATACAGGAAATGGAAAGAGACCGATCAAATCATAAGGGAGGAAGGATACGAGATAACCCAACAGAATCTCTCTGATGAACTAAAAAAGAGACAAATTCCCATAGCAGCAGGAGCAGATATATTAAGATGGGGATATGAATAAAGAGGAACATATACCACCAGGGAGGCTTATAATATCATTACTAAAGACAAGATCATAAAAGATAATTTATGGGACCAGATTTGGAGCTCCTCAATCTGGCCAAAGGTTTCCACCTTCTTATGGCTACTCTCTCATAACAGAATTCTCACATGGGATAACCTCCGGAAAAGAAATTTCTCAGGCCCATCTATTTGTCCAAACTGCAAACAAGAAGAAGAAACAGCTACTCATCTATTGCAAACATGCCACTTGGGCAGGAAATTATGGGAAAAAGCCATCTTTCGGAGCCAAAAAGAAAGTCAGGTACACGGAGATGTCAAATCCACTCTACGCAACTGGAAGCAGTCACCTTATCAGAGCAGGCTTCTCAATTTGCTTTGGCAGCTCATACTGGGTCTCCTAATGTGGAACATCTGGAAGGAGAGGAACAAAAGACTATTCAAAAATCAAACCCAAACACTGGAGCAGATATGGACTATATTGCACAGAAACATCAAGGAATCTCTTTCCATCCAAAATTGGGCATCAGAAGACTTCCCAACGGATCACAAAGAAAAATCAATATGGGACAACTGGAAAATCACTCTAAATCACAAGCCTAACTCTCAAAACCAGCATCTCAACAGGCAAAAAAAGTCAACAAAATGGTCCCCTCCACCTCGTAATATGTATCAGCTCAACTTTGATGGGGCCTCCAAATGCAACCCAGGACAAACAGGTTATGGGGGATATTCAAGGATCACTTAGGTACCCCTCATCTAATATACTTATGCTCTAAAGGATGGGATACCAACAATTCGGCGGAATTGGAAGGACTCTGGCAAGGACTCACTCTAGCTCAGGAACACAGATTCTTTCCCCTTATAATAGAAGGTGACTCTCAAATCATTATCAATATGGCCAAAAAACTTCTACAAGGAGCTCCAATCCAAAAGATAAGTAACAGTTGGAGAATGGCGCAAAGGCTAGAACTAATCAGACAATGGCTTTCTCAATACCAGGCAACTTCCTTCAAGCACACAGTAAGAGAAGGAAACAAACTTGTGGACTTTTTAGCCAATATTGGAGTAGAATTGGAGATGGAATCCTATTCAGGCCCCACGCTCAGCATATCTACTGAGGAACAACTCACTGAATTCAAAAATTGAGTCGAAGAAGACCAGCCTCATCATCAGGCAGTTTACCCGGATGCGGGTTCTCTTTGTACACATGCCCAACACGCATAGTGCCCTCACGACATCTGGCATTACTCGTTCGCATTTATTATGCAGATCGCACAGCAGCAGGTAGATCTTGATTTCTCGAGCGATGGGATAATGGTTCCGTCAAGAATTAATGGCTGTCAGCTGAGCGCAGGGGAATTAATGTCCCTTAGTCGGCCAGCCATGAAGACCCACAGCCTTATAACGATCCAACTCCTCCCCCGCCTTGAGCATTTCCTGGTTCTGAGCGCGGTCGAGTTTGTTTGCAGGTCTCATTCCCCTAGCATCCTCAGTTCGTGTCTCCCCCTCCTCCATTCTTATATGTTCGGCTCTCCCAGTCGAAAGCAAGTGTTTGTAATGCCTCGCCGCAGAGTAATTCCACGCAGAGGAGGTGCTTCGGCTCCCAGAGGTCGGGCCTCGCTCTCCCCTTCTCCGCTCGTCATTCCCATCTCCTCCTCTTCTCCGTCTTCACCCCCCCTCCCCCCCAATCCATCCAATCAGATCCCAAACACCTCCTTTCAAACCTCCCATTTCACCTTCTGCAGTCGACTGAACAGGCCAGTGGTAACTATCACTACCACCATTCTGATAGCGGAAGAGGAAGAACAGCAAGAGGAACCAGTCATCTCCTCTTCTACCCAATCTCCGGAGGAAATTCTGGCTCAGGGAGAAGTGGAAGGAGCGACGCTCACTGCGGAACGCACGCAGGAGGACTCCCCTGCTGCCGAGGATACCACCCGTCAAAGGACTTCGACTCAGGAAGATGTTCTGGTTTGTGGTCTTGCACAGCATGATTTTGGAGTTCTTCATCTAGTAACTCCTACTGAGGGCGAAGCAGAAGGCACTGAAGAAGTAACCTGGGTTGCGCACAAATCAAGCCTGCTGAGCAGGACACTTGCCCTCAGACCCCGCATGATTAACTACCTCCTTCGCGCAGTCTGGTTTATCCAATTCCAAGGTCTAATTTTTGTTTTCAGAACCTCTGTTACTGTCTTTTTATATATATTCTGGTTATGCTACAAGTCTATGTTGGTTCATATCCTGACCTTATCAAGGTTTTTTGGAACTCGGGTGACTGCTACCACTCTTTTGGAAAGTGTTGTGTGCATTTTTGCCACAGAATCCTGATGTTGTAATCGCTCTCTTAAACACTATTTTATCTTGTAAGAAGAGGTAGCAGCTCATAGCATTGTAATAGAGGGATCTTCTATCCATGTACAACTGCTAATCTCTGGACTCTGTTCTACTCCCAATTTGGCAAAAATCTCCAGATACTGCTGTCAAGGGTTGGTTCACACACCCTCTGAGGTTGCGACCTCACTGTAAATATCTCTTTTTTTCTTATTAATAGAAATAGTCTTTAGTCAAAAAAAAATATTGTCTCTAAGTGGGTGTCTCAAAATATAACGTCTCAAAAATTTGTCTCTATAAAGACAATATAGAACACATATTATTATTGTCTCTATAAAACAATTTGATTTGTCTCTCTAGAGACAATATAAAAAATTATTTAAAAAAAATAAATGTCCATAATTCAAACTATTGTCTCTCTAGAGACAATAAAAAAATTTATTTAAAAAAATAAATGTCCATAA
Source organism: Pinus taeda (assembly GCA_000404065.3). Classification (NCBI taxonomy): domain Eukaryota; kingdom Viridiplantae; phylum Streptophyta; class Pinopsida; order Pinales; family Pinaceae; genus Pinus; species Pinus taeda. Next base: position 103,000 of record APFE031755798.1, on the reverse strand, counting down.
TTCAAACTATTGTCTCTCTAGAGACAATATAAAAAATTATTAAAAATAAATAAATGTCCATAATTCAAACTATTGTCTCTCTAGAGAGAATAAAAAAATTTATTTAAAAAAAATAAATTCGCTCAAACTATTGTCTCGGATTTGCTTCTGCCAATCTATCTGTGTATCCATCTCTATCTACCTATCCATCCATCCATCCATTCAACTATATGCATGTTTGGATATACATATGTAAGCCTGCATATCTATGTTTATGGTGTGTGCTCTCCTAAAATTTGGGATATGCATGCACATTGCATTTATAGGGTGTGCCTTGGGAAGTATGTATCCATTTTCACTTTTTCTCCATCTCATTTGCAAGGAGAAAAGATATATCGAACTGGTTAACATTAAATAACAAGGACTTGAAAATTACTGTACAATAAATCAACCATGCTCATCTTGATTCAGAGACCAAATAAATTCCTTGGTCCATTAAATCAGAGAAACATACACCAGAGAAAATTCAGGAAAACAAAAATATTCGATAATACAAAAAATTACAAGCTACACAGGCAGCATCCTCAAAACTGCCAGCGCTCTAGTTGCACCTCTGCTTCAGTTAGGTCTTTCTGAGCTTTCTTCCTACGATAAAATATTGGGCAATCACGACTGCAATAAGGATAGGACATCAATGTAATATAATAGAGATAGTAATTGTAAAAAAAAAAAAAAAAAAAAAAAAAATCCTATTATTAAACAAATACAGATCACACAAATGTTACAAAAATACATCCATAATGTAAATTTAAATCATGTTATGAAAATGTAATACTTGAAATATAGCATTCAAAAACCTTGTGCAAAGAACATCTTGGTGCAGAGAGCCTTGGCACCATTGACATTGTGTCCATAGTTTACAAAAGAGCATTTCTAATTCCCTCACTGACATTGATCAAATATTAGTGTCATATGATAGAAAATCTAGGTGAGAACAATAGACACAAGGCCTACTTTAAATTCTCCAAATAAAGAGTAATGGTATTAGAATACCGGCTTACCATTTGCAACTGTTTTCTGATACAATTCTGCTTCTCTTCCTTTGCAATGTGAACAAAGTGTCTAATCTTCTTTGTTGCAATGGCAAACATGAAATCAGGTAACATCATGAATTTCAATATGAAGCAACCTAGCGAGACATTCTTATTATAAGAAATATAGACAGTTTCTTACAAGGAGAGTAGGCATGGAATCATGCAACCTCATAGATTTTTCCACATCAAAAAGATGAATGCTAGTCACTTTCTAAAGCGCCAAACTGAAATAATAGTTACTCTCAGTTGTGCAATACTATAACCAAGGAAACCACATGCAGGACACCCTCTACTTGTATTAACTAAATACCTGATAGGTGTTTTACAGCCAATACAACTGAGTTGTTTCTTGGAAAATTTCATAATTCCACTATTTGAAGGAGTTGATATGGAAACTGCTCGGGTGTGACTACCATGAAGAAGCTCCTTGCTTGCATTCTTCAAAATGGGCTCAAATATTCTCAACAGAAGCTACAGAGCAAAAACAGGCACTAATAAAAAACACTTAGCTGGAAAGAATTACTATCTATCAAGATATATTTGAAACACTGGTGAAATTTTCAGAAAGAGCATAAATTGCAAGTGATGATGCTTTGGTCTTTCACCTTGCTCAGTTGATTCTCTAGATAATATTGTGGATCAATAGGGATGTTATTCTCCAGTATGTAAATTGTATCCTCAAATTTCTCAAATGCCTGAGCCCAAGTAAACACATTAGCCATTATATCCATAATCCCTCTGTAAATTATGCCTCTGAATAAAACATAACAAAATAATTAAAATAACCATTTTTTAGTGCAATATCGAGACTTATGTTGAGCACAGAAGGGGTTAATTATTACCTTGGCTTTAAAACACGACATCAATTTAAAAAATCCAACAATGGACTCATTATCAATAAAAAGAGAAATATTACAAGAGTCTTTAGATGCACTGCAGTAATAAAAATAGAGAGATAGGATTGAAATGGAACCATAAGGCATTGCACCATTCATTATACTTGTTCTGAGAAGTTATTTCCAGTATTTACCTTCCGCATGTGTTCAGCTAGTTCCACGTGTGCTGCCTTGACTGCATAGTCATCTCCAGTCTTTGTCAGACCCTGACTCAACAAAGAGATTGTTAGCACAGGAAAATGACAATGCCCTTAAGAATACATTGATAGCCTTGATAAAGGATATGACCTGCAAACATTTGTTTCTGCTATAGCTAAACAGTAATCAATTTTTCTCAGCATGAGATTAAAAATGCAGATATATTATATATTGTCATGTTTTGTTTCTCTTCAATTGTATAAGAGCCTCCCTTAACACTTCTTCCTCCTATTGCTAGCATTAAATATTGACTGAATCCCTTCCAAGTACAGAATGCAAGAAGACATTTTGATGACGTAGGTGATTGTTGTACTGGGGATCTGTTAGATATCACTGAACTAGTGAAACATTGCGTGAAAATATCACCAACCCCCACCCCTAGATTTGTCATCAACTATTTTCTACAAATCAGCAAATGTAAAATTGGTTCTCCAGAAGTTAATTTATCCAAGCAGATTGTTTGTGTACTTAAAAGCCACATTGTATCCAAAAAAAGTGAAAGAAGAGAAGCATACTCGACACCAAATCTAGCAACTTCACCTGCATCAATAGTTACAAAGACGTTAGTTTATGATATGTCATTTTATGAATTCCATGTTTGGACAATTTTGATGTCTAATTGCAATTTGCCACAAAGTCATGAAACCTATCTAATTTAAGCAGAAACAGAGTAAAAATTGGTAATTTGAACCAGATTTGGTATTGAAATAGATTGCTGAGAATCATTTTAAGTAAACTCACCATAGAATTGAATAAAAGAAGATGGAATAAAAAAGGGGATCACCATCAGAGCAATCCACATAAGGCTCTTCAAGGGCCACCATCCTGAATGCCACGAGTCACGACATTCATGCAACTTCGTAGTTGCAACTGTTGTAAGAAACATAGTGAAATAAAATATCCGAGGTGATGTTAAGGTAAACAGTTCAAACTCCAGAGGCCTATCGCTATGGTCCAATACTGTTGGGGAAAATAACATGCTTGACATCGCACGAAGTGCCCGAGACACTTGTGCCACTTATAGTCAAATGGCAGTGGTACAAGGATATGATTTTATGTAAGTTATGTTGCCATGGTTATGCATTTGAAAATTGCCAAGGCCACTTGCATGTTAAAGCCCCCAGAAATAATCTGGTTTATAACCAATGGGTGGTTAGTTCTGCATGAAAATTCAAACCTTGATATTGATCCGGATTTACCTTCTGTGAAAGACATGATGCCACTTCAAACTTAAAAAGCTCATGACAAGAAATTAGAATCTGGTATCAAACATGTTTAAAAGCCAAACAACTTGTAAGGCATATAAATTTTAAAATTGGATACAAAGCAGCCTAGGCTTACTCGAGGCACACCTTTTGTACCTAAGCGGTCATGAGCTCCTTGACAGGCTTTCAAATTTGTAAAAGCGAAGATCTCAAATGCATATATATATAACGAAGAAAACGACATACAATTTAAATTAGGTTGATTTTCCAAAACCCAATGTAATTACATGTATATCAAAAGAATAATAATCTAAATGGATGCAGATAAGTTAAAAAAAGCTATTTGAAAAATTCACGATTTTATGAGAATTTAAGTAAAGTTAAAAGTTGTAAAATCATGTGAAATGTCCCGAAGTAGGTATATAGTATATACTTCTAACACTTGAAACTAGGAATATGTAATAAGTGACTTGCTCGCAATGTAAATCTCCTCTTCCCCCTATCATATTTTCTCCATTTCAAAAGTAACAAATGATCAAACAAATTTGGTCATAAACATGCAGAAGGATTCATTGTTCTCACCTTAGTTATCACCAAAAGTGACAAATCCATTCTATTCATTAACAAGTGAGAAATAGTTTTCTTGACATACTACACTGCACCAGGTATGTCACGATCAATGAGTATTTTGTGAAGGCACTTTGTAACCAAGTTCTTCACCAGCGGGCAATTATCCCTTCGCACTGTTTCAATGCTTGTTGATATGGAATATTTAAAAGATCAGGAATATTTAATAATTAAGAAGGCATCAAATAAATTATTTTTCTAAGAGCATTTTGAGCCTTCACAAACACTAAGGCCTGTCTTTGAAACAAAAAGATTAGATTTGTCACCTTTAGTATCCATTTTGTCATAAGCATTTGGCTTTGTCCACAACAACCCAACATATCGTTTCTTGCTGATCAACAAGTATGGGTAGTATATTTTTTCAAATTCTAGTTTAATAGGTTGCATAAAAGCATATGTTAAATAACGCACTGATTAGATGCCAAAGATGCACCAAACAGATGCAGATAAGCCACAGAAAAGCATAACTGATCATCTTGTCCTGTGCATATTTACAAAGATCTCATGGAAGTGGAATGTCAAAAGAAGATTAGTTTTAAATAGAAAGGTGATATTAAAACATTCATCCCTACGAAAACATCATTAACAACTCTAGAGGCTTCATGGATATTTAAAATTCTTGACGATGTACCTTTGTAAATGTACCACTAATAATCTGAGGCTTCCCTCCCTAGCGTCATGGCCTCTTCTATATTTGGTACACCAAACTGTATCATAACTGAACCTGTATCTCCATATACAACCTAGATTCAAATATAAAAATATAATATCAAGCTTTACAGTAGAAATATTGGTTAGGATCAGATCAACCATTATGATTTCAAGAACTTGGACTATCACCAATACAACAAGTGTACTTCTTGTCATTACTGATCTAGTTCAAAGGTTACAAATGCCTTTAGTTGCTAAATAATAGCCTACCTCAACATTGTATTGGTAACCACCAACTATTGTGAACCTTTCTTCAACTAGCCTCTTTGTATGCTCTATCATTTGACGGCTTGACAGGTGGAAAAAAAATGAGATGATTAATGATATGAAATTTTAAAACAATACGTAAAATCAATATTGTCTGATGGAACAGAGAATGTGTCAAAAGATAAAACTGGACTTGTAATCAAAATATAATAAGAGGGCCTAAGCATATCATCTTATCTGTATAAGTACACATGACTAATTAATGCAATTCAAGAACTCGATCTTATTTTTACAAGATTGTCAATTACAGTTCATACCCAAAACACTATGCCAGGAGGAAGAAAAGAATTACATGGATATAATTGATGCCCAAAAATAATTAATGTGAATGGTTGATACATGCATATATAGAATAAGAGAGAACGCAGGCATCGATATCTTGTAAGTAAAAGAAGCACCAATAACAATCACCAGATGGAAAATAGGTCATCTATGTCTATTACTAAGAAGAAAAATGTTATATTTTGCAATAGATGTAGTATATTCTATCCCTACACCCAACATAAGAATATACCTAATGCATAAATGAACTCTCAGACTACAAGCCTGATTTAATAGTACTGGCTTTCTATGTTTCCCAAGTAGATCCAATTGGGTGATATAGGTATGGCCCTAATGAAATGTCCATATGCAAGACAAAAGCATAGAACAATAACCATGAAATAAGAAACCATGCTTCAATAATGCAATTCCTATTACACGGTCCAAGAAAGGCTTGCCATCTGACAGTAGACTACAACAAAATCTGCCACGTACGGGAGAAAGGTCACATGCTGCAAAAGCCAATCAGGTTGCACTAGAAAGCCATCTCCATAAATTTGGACCAGAGCAATGGAGGCAGCAACGAGGTTCCCTGCCATCAAGCATAGGAGTTGTATTCAACCGCCGCCAAGTTACAATACATGCTTCAGAATAACCACTAGCAGCCCAGAATCCCCAACTTGAAAAAGTCAACCCCCTAAATTTCAATCAATGCATTATTTCTGCACCCCTCCACCCAACTTGTAATGATCAGCCCACTGAAAATATCAAATAATTTCAGTTCTAATCCCCAATAACATGTCAATTCAGCTCCTGGAGCTAAAGGCAAGAAGTTTGGAATCTACATAGTTGATCCTATAATCAACCTCCTCTATTCTAAAAAATAAAGAGATGAACCGTGAATAGGTAATAAAAAACAACCTTGTAAACATTCTGGTGTACAAAAAGTGAACTTTCGATTCTTTAATACATCTATTTCTACATACCCAAGCCTCGTGCAACAACATCGGTAGCAGTCATAATAGGGCTCTTTCCAGCATTAAATTATGATAAGACCCAGTCTCTCTCAGCCTGGCTATTATCTCCATGAATTTATAGTGCTGGCGATCCATCCATACGAAGTTTCCTAGTAACTTGGTCACAACCTTTTTTAGTTTCCAAAAAGATAAGCAAGCGGCTACCATCCATGATCTCCTCTAAGAGATGTATTAACCTGAAAGATAAATGTCTTAATTCATGGGTGCATTTGCATAGCTAAAAAGCAAAATGATAGTCAGTATATACTATAAACTACACCTAGGAAGGATAAACTGCACCTTGTATACTTCTCATGTTCAGAAACAATCTCCACAATTTTCTCAATAGCATGGTTTGCCTTGAGTTCTTGTGAGCCAATTATTACCTAGAAAGACATAAAAATTGATACAGCTTTAGCAGAAATTGGAAAACCTCCAATAGACTCCAATAATAATAAAGTTGCAAACATAATAGAGACCATCACTTGCCACCCAAGAAAAGCAGAGCTCAAATTTATTACATGCAGACTTGTAGAAAAGAAACCACCTTGTACAGATTATGAAGAGATTGCCTAGCCAGAAGCTCGACTTCCTTTGGCCAAGTTGCACTCCAGTATAATGTCTGTCGATCTGACTGAATTTGCATACCAGGGAAGATTCAGAATTGGTTACAATAGACACCAAATAGCTTTGATGTCAAAGGGGAGAAATAGTGCAGGAAGATAGGTTAATTAAACATTTTCCAACAGATAAACATGGATTACAGAAAGATCCGCAAAAGTTGGTCCATACCCCAGGGAAAAGTTCTAAGTAACTAATAATTCACTACCATCACCAACAAGGTCCTTTTCATTAAGGCACCGATATAAATTCCATACATACACGTGCGTGTGTGTGCTGTTCAAAGTTACAATTGTCTCGAAACCACGGACGTGAACTTACATTTCTAGACACTACTTGTATTAATGAATTCTACTGTGAATAATCAAAATCAAAATGAGACATTGCTACTCCCAAAACAAATATTCAAAACCCACAGTTCAGGTTTCAATACCAACCTTCTTCCTTAGCTAGGAAAGGACAAAATTGAGAACACCAGAGAAAAAAAATAATAATAATAACAACGAAAGAAACAAAATATAACCCAAAAAAAAAATCAGCTTTTTATGGTCTTTTATAATACATTCTTAACTACTAATGAAAACAGCTTTGATATCTGAGTCAATAAGTAATGGAAATCAATATTAAAGCCACAAAACAGGTCATATTGAAAAGTTTACGAGTGTGCAATTTATCCTGTGTAACTAAGCCTATAGTATATATTAAATGGCAACGATACATACTTGAGAAACAATTTTTTTTATCTGTGGTTCAAAACCCATGTCTAGCATACGATCAACTTCATCTAACACAAGATATGTCACTCTTCGCAAGTTTATATTTTGTGACTCCAACATATTGATTAACCGACCCAGAGTTGCAATGACAATCTCAACCCCTAAATCCAAACAAGGGAAGAATAAAATTAGCAATTCAGAGTGACATCCAAAGGTTTGAGAACATATAAACAGCGAAGGCAATGAAACAATAAAACATAAACGATCGAGATCTGTGAATACATAAAAGGCTTAGAGTGATGCTATAAAGTAACATACCTTTCGAAAGATCTCGTACTTGTGGACCTTTGGGAGCACCTCCATATATACACGTATTCTTGATTTTTGACGATGCCCCAAATTTAGTTGCCTCTTTCTAGATCTGGACAGCAAGCTCACGTGTAGGTGCTAACACCAAGACAATAGGCCTATCTCCTGGAGCTGATATATGAAAACAAGCGATAGAATTTAATATGTAGCCATGTATGGTAGGTATGGAGGAAAAAGACATTTCCCTCCCATTAAGAGATCATACTTAAAAAAAAAATTACATCACAGTAAAAGGGCCAAGGAGGAGATAAGGCTCTAGACAGTTTAAAGCTAAAAGACGCAATAACAAACCTAAATAAGGTTGAGCATTAACATGAACAATAGCAGGTAAAAGATATGATAGTGTCTTCCGAGAGCCTGTCTCAGCAATACCAATTAAATCCCACCCTTTCAAAGCCATAGGCCATCCTTGAGCTTGAATAGGTGTTGGCTCCGTAAAGCCTGCCTTTACAACCTCTTCAGGAACATACTCTGACAAAAAAGATACCTGCAATTCAAAAATTAGCATAATTTTTCTTACATTCCAGAAATGTCTTAAAACCACAATTTTGATAATCAGTGAAATCTGACACCCAAAATAGATATAGAAAGGCCTGAGCTTTGGATGTTGCTCAACGATCCTATTTTACACATTTCAAATTTTTAGGTTGGATAGAAATCATAAAATATAGGGCAACCAAGTCCAATTCAAGAAGGCCAAAAGACAAATTTCTAAATTATCCTGCATTCATGTACAATTCAACATAGCATTCAAGGAATCATCAATCATCAATACACAGACATGTTAACATGTGAGGGGTACTTTTAACTAAGATAACAATAAGAGAAACTCCTCCTCCAAATACAAAATACATTTATACATTTAAATCACATGCCTTCAATAATTATTATATGATTTCTTTATATACTTGTTTAAACAGTGCACATATGGCCCATTACTTATTAAGCCAACCATATTACATAATTATTTACACAGAACATAGGAATTTAACCCCATGAATACTACCCTTTGGAATCATATCATATACATTTAACCCCTTATATTCCCTTGGTTCATATCATAAATACATCCTTAAAAAGCTTTGAAATATGAAAACAATCATAGTTAGAAGGATCTTAAAAAAATATTACAAAGAGTAGGAAATTGGCACATTAATATCATACAATAAAGTATCTACAGATTTTGCAAAACAGTGCCTTCTCAGGGATGGGCGACAGAGTCTCGCCGGAGAATACAAGTCAAAGCATAGAAGCACTACAACTACCCTTTTTATCAGGTCAACCTTCAATAGCAATCCCTCATAGCAATTCAGGAACGTGGGAATTAGAAGGAAAGTAGTGATGTGCTGCAATTTAAATTCAGCAAAGACAGACACACAACCAAGAAATGTTACACGTCCTCTAACTTTGCACTTGTATTGAGGAAGATCCCTACTTAGAATTCATGGTAGAATTAATCTAGATTACCATCCTCTCATTGCCTATTATTTAGAGAGGAAACTGGAGCAAAGTAGAGGAATAATTTAACCTTCTGGCACAAACACTTAGCTAACAAGGATGGTTGAAACTTTCTCCTCTTGGACAGGAGAGCAAGAGAGTAGTTGATGTCGTGATGTAAAAAAATAATCTCAGAAATAGTCAAACAGGAAAACTTCACACACAAAAAATCCACGTGCAAGGAACTTTGAACAATTTAATCCCATCACAAAGAAAAAGGTGCACAACAGAAGCCAAGACTAAGTCACAACTGAAAAATTTAGCGATGAAGTGCGGATGAAGCTTATAATCAAAATCGCTTCAAGGAGTCCAGGTCCCAAAAATACTAAGTTCTTGCAAAACCTCTAAAATTAGAAGCTAAATGTATTGCTAGATTAAAGTTACAGGAGGCAACCTTCCATAGCTTCAACAGCATATCCCCAAGGAAATGTGTTGGGAACCAATTTTCCACCAAGTTTTTGGTATGGGAGTGCAGGAGCAGAGAGACACATATGGAGGGGCATGTCGAATCATTCTCAAGGAAATTTGAGGGGACTGGGAAATAGAAGTTCCTAGCATAGGGTCTCATTTCTAAAAATTAAATAATAATAATAAAACCCTAACAATAACAATAGATCTCATGCAAATTCATCATTGAGCAATCCAATGAAAACACCCAATGCTGAAAACCCACAATCTTGAAAACTGTTACGGGCACTAAATTGATATGAAATTCTACTTTCTTCAACTCCAATGAGGTTGGAACCACTGTCAAATATCTTAAAGTCCAATGAGGTTCGAACCACTCTCAAATATCCTAAAACAATGAGTGGTAATATTTAAAAAATTAAATAAAAAAAAGTTAGATATAAGAGAATGTAATGTTATAATGTCAAGTAAAAAAGATAAAAGAGATAATGGAGAGAATGTGTATAATTACAAAAGTCACAAATTCCTCAAAACTCTAAACCCTATCTCTATTCTGTCTTAAAAAGTTGTTAGACAAAATCTTTGTTGTTAGACAAAATCTTTGGGGAATTCTGAAAAAATTTGTTAGACATAAAATCATTTCTTTGGAGAATGGGTGTTAGTTTTGCACCCAGGCATTCCTTTTTTGGTGGTGGGGGAATGGTTGGAAAATGAATTATGATGAAGAGACAAATATAAATAATACCTGGAAAACCTGCACCACGAAAACTTTTGAGGGGCTTGGGAACGTCTCGGCCATCGATTGTAATTTCACATCTCTTGTGATATTCCCTGACCTTGTCTTCTGTCATAGAGGTGATGTCCTCTACCTCCTCGTAGAAATTATTCTTAAAGGGTGCCAAGTTCTCAAAATCCTGCTTCGACAGTGAAATTAAGGGACAAATAATATACATGTCACACAAGTTGAGATTTATGGGACAAAATCCTTGCACATAGAGGTAATATATTAAATTAATGCATGCATGTTGTGGGGAATATCTTAAATTAATGCATGCACGTTGTGGTGATTTGCATGAGAGATTCAATGAATATCATATTAATCGAAATCGAGGAACAAAAAAATTATGCATTATATTGAATGCTTTTTAATTATGTGCATTAGGTAGTGCATGTAGTTATACTTACATGTTTAGAACTAAATTCATGAAGCATCTACGTATTTCCATTGAACACTCACAATCCGGTGCATGAAAAAAAGTAGGTGTATTTACTTGTGCACGTCTTAAGTCAAATGCATGACAAGACTTATGCAATTCATTTGGATATTTTAATCCAGTGAAATAATATAGTACGATTTGTCGTGAATTAAGAGGGTAAATTAACAAATTGGCATACCAGTTCGAAATTAACAAAGGTGAAGACTTCGCCTTCACGAATTTAATTTATATAGTTAAATGCATGCAGACAGTGGAAACTTTACAATAAAGTTAAGTAAATTGATAGACGTATGACATACAATCTTGCAAGAAGACGGAAACTGGAACTGTGCATTTACGTTGTGCTAATACTTTTCATGCCTTCAGACCACGTAGATTAACTATAGAAAATTTAATGAATGACAACTGATTTCTAGGATAAGATCATATATACTATGTTGAAGCAAACATTTTAGCAGACTTCAAATATTAAACGAAGGTCAATCATTAAGGAGGTCTACAAGAACTGCTCCATAAAGGGTACACAAAATAGGTTTAAATGCAAAATACTAAACCAGAAAAATCCGCTTGAGTAGTACAACAAAGTGTCAATATGATTAACTAAAAATGTATGTATACATATATACTTCGATAAACACTCATGTCTTGAACTAGATACATCAAGATAACCATTTAGGGTTTCAATAATAGAACCATAAAACATTTTAAGAACAGAGCTCTACAATACATATGAATACCAATAGACCCAAAATAGGGGATAACTTAAGAATTTGTTTGTTAACATATGGTCGCTAAATCATGAGCCTACAACTTGGCTTTACAAAACACAAAACTCTATTAGATGTCCGAATAGAGTCTTATAAACTATGTGCGCAGTTAAATAAGCATGAACATAACAATTATCTCATCTTTCTTAGGTTGATACCCCCAAACGAAGTCCAACTTAGACTAAATAGAAAAGATAAGTATTCAAATCAAACATTGGAGGGTACCCTGAGGTATTCCTTAGAAAATTTATACAGTCACAGTGATAACAACCCTCATGACCACCATACTGTAAGGCCTTCCATATAGGGAAAAACTTAGCAGAACAATAATGGAGAAATTGTAACGTCAAGAATCAAACTCCATGGAGTGGAGGAGGTCGAAACCAGTAAGGAACCAACCTGGAAGCATACAAGTGACAATTAGTGCAGAGCGAGCCAGTTGCGATAGATATCTTCCAGTCCAAACTCTAGTATAAAGCATACCTATGAGGACCAAACAAACATGTATCAATTAATTGTGGACTCATTCAAGTAAGAAATTTCCAACAAACTAGACTATGGCATGCACATAATAAATCCCAAAACCCTTACCTGGATAAACTTGCTGAGGCATGTTGCTGACGACCCACCTGGATTCAAGGAAAGAATTCACTAGTTAGATTCGAAGAAAATAAGGGAAATAGACTAAAACAATCTTAAACCAGGAGAAGCTTAGCCAATAAACTAACCTAGGTGTTGGAAGCAGAAATCTTAAGCGTAGTGGAGTCATTGGGAAAAATGATGCCCTGGGTCACTATAACACCTGTACAAGAAATAGAACGAATTGAAATTTAATCCCGAGATTGAAAGATACGAGATTTTAGGGGAGAATTGAGTAAAAAAGATAATTTCGAAAAAATTACCTAAAACTAGGTCAAGTGAATGCATAGCCGAACACCAACCCTTCATTGTCCCATGTCGTCGCTTAGAGTTCTCTCATAAGTGGTGGGAAATGGTAATGAACCCGTGACTGTAAAACACCGTTGTGAACCAGGGCTATGCCAGAGCAATGGAGTAGGAAAACAATTTTGAAATGGTGAAATTAACCTCAAATCAGACCCTGGAAAGGGACAAGTTTATGAATGTGCATTTGGAAATGTGAAGGAACAATAGCTATGTCGAAATTGGAAGAGGGCGAGGAAAATGGGCAGAAAAGAGAACTTAGGAAGTTAGGAATAGGATAGGGTTAACCCTAATACATTATAATTGTTGGTATGGAGCCAAGGATACACAACCATTGATTTACCCTCGAAACCGTAACCATGAAGACTCGTGCCATCACATACCTCCTCACATGGGATTGGGTGGCGAGTAGGTGGATTATTGGGTCTGTGTTATCCATTGCACAACTATCAAGTATAGGGAGTGCCAGAGGAAGCAAGTAGGTTGCCACCTCACATGAAACCGTAAACAAATTAAGTTCATCGCCCTCCATGTGTACAATAGTGTGCAGACCTTGTCATACGGCATTAAATGGCCAAGTATACAACTAGTAGATTAAATCACGAGTCAAGTTGGTGAAAATAATTATAATAATATTGAGGTATGTAATATATGGATTAAGTAGGTGAGTTGAGTTTCATGAAAATAATACAAATATGATTTATAATGGTATGTTGAAAAAAAAGGGACAAATATGGAGTAGAAATATTGATTTTTAGTACATTAGTCAATGCATTATTATTAGTTAGACCAAAGAAAAAAAACTCAGATGTTGGAGAGTGATTTCAAGGTTTGTTACAAAAGTATAGTGTTTATAAAGTTGATTGCTACCAAATTAAGTGGGTATTGTGTTAAATAATTGGAGAATATAGAAATATGATATTATATAGATGACATTAAAAATATTGTTATATTTTAATTTTAAATTTTTATGGTGCAATAAAGAGTTGGAAAATAAAAGTTAAGATAATATTTAAGAAGGTAGTTAATTCTCACTTCTAACTAGTACAAACAAGAAAATCAACATTTATAAAACATTTATGAACTTTTATAAGCTCCACAATGAAGTTGGGCATTGAACTATTCCCAAAAGATATTGTGATGCTAGAATTTATTATATTTGTCACACTAAGAGGGTTGAAGATGAAAGTAACTTTCTAAAAATATAGTGTGATGCTATAATTTATCATCTATGTGACACTAAGAGGTTTGAAGATGAAAGGTGCTTGTGATGCTAGAATTTATCATCTTTGTGACACTAAGAAGGTTGAAGATGAAAGTCACTTTCTCAAAATATAGTGTGATGCTAAAATTTATCATCTCTGTGACACTAAGAGGGTTGAAGATGAAAAGAACTTTTTCCTAGAGTGCCATGAATACACCCAAATTAGAACTCGATTTCAAAATATTTGTTACAACACTAACCTTCTAAGCTCCTAATTCATCAAAACTATGGTAATCTTGGAATGCTTTTCCTAATGCATTTTGAACAAGAAATAATATTTTAAAATAATCTAGGTTATCTCTTCTCTTTTTAAGGTCACGTAGATAAATTATGATCTTAATGGATGTTAATCATAATCATCATCATAACAAGAGTATAATTTACTTCTTGAAGGAGTTCATTAACTGGAAATTACAAGTGACATGGGATGAAATCAATAAGAAGATAATAATGTAACATATCAAGAATGATTCGATAGATATTGATGGGCTGAAAGATAAGTAAAAAATAGTTCTAACTAAAGTAACCCATTAAGGTTGGCACTACAAAACAAATTATATCTCACAACAAATAAGACATGGAAATTATGCAACTTGAAGGGATCAATCCTATGGCACGATGTTGACATGATTTCAGGTTAATAATGCACTATGCAAGTGAGAAACCTATCACTATATACAAATCTACCAACCATTTCCTCTCCTACTTTTTATACTTATACATTTTACTCACCTCCTCTTTCTTTGAACCATTGTCCCGGAGATGGAGCCTCTTTTGGATTACAAAACGCCAATAGTTTCAAAGATCATTATGGAAAGTCTGAGCTCTTTATCTGCAAAATCATACCACATAGACCTAAAATATACTACCTATAATATATATATATATATAATATATATATATATATATATATATATATATATATATATATATATATATATATAGATATATAGATATATATGTTTTAAATCACTTACCTCAAAGGTATATAAAGAATTGGTGCATAAAAAGTGCCAAAGACATGTCTTTTAATCCCATATTGGTTATCAACAACAACTAATACAGATGTTAGAATTTAATATGAATCTTTTTTAATAATTTAAATGAAAAAATAGTAGTCATAAAGGTTTTTGGGTGCCACAAGGTTGAAAAATGGTGGTATAAGGCCCAAAAAAGGCTTCAACTTTGATACTCTTCTTGCATGGTGCCAAAATGGCCATCTTAGAGAATCGACTGATGTCCAAAAACACACAAACATTACCATGCTTGTTGGAGGGAAAATATAACATTTAATCCATAGTGACTAAATCCTAAGGCTTTCCTAGGCTATTTAGAGTGTACAACCCCTACTTCTTGATGGTTGGTTTACAATGACATAGGCAGTGCATGATCTAATATACCAATGGACAACCTATTGAAGATTTGGCTAGTAGAAATATTTTTGAATTACTAGTATTGCAGGTTTCTCTCGCTTTATTATTGTTGATATGAAGGATAAGAAACCAAAAATGTTTTTTAGGGTCACTTGTCACCGGTGGCTTAAGTGATATGTTTTTGGTACACCTTCCAAGAAATTTCATACTAACAAATGGAAACTCTGTTGGTCTAATAATTTAGTTCCTGCATGACTAAAGTTTGAGTAAATTTCAAGGTTTTATACAACTATTTATAGCCTCTCAAATTCTAGTTATAGTTTTCTTTCTTTTTTTGTCAAATTTTCAGATTCTGATGATTTTTTGGTTCTTTCTGTATGTCATAGGTACCATCCGAGTAGAAGACAACAAAATCGGTGCAATATCTATTGACCGAGAGTCCCAAGATAAAAACACTCTTTTCAACCCGATATCTACATTCCAGAGCACACTTTTTGGCCCATTATCTGTGTTTTCCATTATTTCCAGGTTAGTACGTTCCTTTTGGATTTTTTCCAAGAATTTTTTAGAATTTTTTCAGACTTATTGAGAATGTTGTGTGTGTACTGGGAAGGTTTCTTATCTCTATTTTAGTATCTCGTAGGCCTAGATTCCCTTATTTTTTCTCTTTGAGGAAGGAAAAATCCCCCTAGGGGAGTACACCTGCACCATTTTAGGAATATATTGGCTACATGAGGAGTCTATGGTTTCATCATTTTCAACCACTCATTTTCAGAGTCTAATCCATTACTTTACATGACTTGTGGATAGTTTATTTCACCTTTTATCCCTTTAGAGTTTGGGTTTTTCCTTTCCCCCTTAAGATCCCCTTCAACATCCTAGGTTTTGGAGCTTCATACCTATCCTTTGCAACATTTGTCACCTCTGATTTGTTTTGTGTGTCTACACCATTTACAGCAGATTAGTGCCTCTAGATCTCAATACCTTTAACATTAGGTCTTTTAGGCATTTTATGTCTCTTTGAGTAGCTCGTTTTACTTCTCTTCCTTAGCTTCTTGAGAACCTTTTTGGGTGGGGTTTTGTGTACTTGATTGGATGTTTATTTTCTTATCCTCTTCATCATTATTTACAGTCTTTCAGCACTTTATTTTTAACAACACATGGCATCATAAAACATTCTTAATTAACTCATCCACTTGACACATCATTTTTACACACTCAGGCGCTAAACGAGCATGAGATTGGTTAACACCGCCAAGACAAGACTTGAAACACCATACCTTAATAATTTAACATACATATATTAAGCCCACTTGGGCACTAGGGCCAAAGAATCTATGTAATTTAGGTGTAGGATCAGTGGGATAGGCTTCCAATAACACCCATTGATCACTTACATTGAGACATAGAATTTGACATATTAGGGAGCTTAAAGTCCTTCACATTCCCACGGTCCAAAGTTGAAGTGCATCAAAAAACAAATTCAAAGGGGGTTAGGATAGGTCATCGTGTGAGCGGTTCTCCTCAGGGATACCCAACCCTTGGTAGGGAATCCCATGCGATGGTTGATCACCAAGAAGCTCAAGACTCAACCACCTATATGGGATGAAGGTACCCATAGTGACCAATCTTATGAAAAATCCCTATAGGACTAGTTGTGGGAATCAGTCGGTTCTCTACCTTACCTTTCTCTAGACAACTTTGCTTGTGGGTATCATAATCCATCAAGTAAGAAGTTCTTTGGAATGCCATTTGAAATAATAAATTTAGGAATAAAGATGAGAGGAAGTTGACAAGGATATTAGGTTGTCGTAGAACATCATAAAGTGCATCCACATGGATGAACATGGAATGGGAATTAAGTTCATAAAGGTCATAAAGGTGCATCAAAATATTTTTGGAGTGTCCCAAAGGTAAATATATAATTCTTGTCTCCTATAAAATAAAATATACATTTATTGTGGCGATAATATCCACAAGATTCTTGGAACTAGTGGTATAGTGTTTGGTAATGAATGAATAAGCAAGAAAAGGGGGAAAGTATCTAACAAATATGGTTAGAGTATGCATCAAATTCCCCATCCTTAAATGGAATGGTGGTTTACACAGGGCTCATGAGAGAATATGGGATGGAGGGTAGATTGGCATGGTCAGAAAATGAGAGAAGGGTTTTATCTACTAAAGGAATATGGGATGGAGGTTATGTCTAAGTTCAGGGAGGCTTTTAGCTTTTTTGACAAGGATGGAGGTGGATGTATCAAAACAAAGGAGCTCAGGACAATAATGCATTCTTTGGGTCAAAACCCCAATGTATATTGGAAGTGGTCCAAATGTTTTATATTCAATAATCTAGTCTCGAATATAATCAACCACAAAAGAGTAGTTATAATCTGCCTATAAATGCAACATATTAAATACACCATTCCAAAATGATTTTTCTGAGGAGAATCAAAGAAATAGATGAGTCTGGCTATCCATCACCTCCATACATAGTAACAACAACCAGGCCCACTCTGTCCTTTACAACACATTGTCTCATGCCAAGATGAAGCCAAAAATATACATTTACTGATATTCTTAAGCAGAGAGAAAATATGAAGCCAATATACAGAGATTCTCTGAAGGACTGCTCGAACTAGAGTCAACTTGCCTCCTAGGGAGAGCCACCTCTTTGCCCATGATAAAAGTTTACAGTGTATTTTCTCTATAAGTCAACTCCAATCCTTAATTCCATAACAATTATGTTGGAGCATAAATCTAAGATTTTCAAAATCTGCATCCAATGCAGTGGACATAACACCAAAAATATGATAAATCTCCAATACCAATGCATCATCTTGGTAAGAAGAAATCATATGAGATCTATTATTATTCATAAGGAGTGCAGATACCGATCAAAAGAGGTCAATCTACCAAATAGTAACACATCATCGACAAATATCAAAGGAGTAGCTGTGACTTGTCCACTACACAATTACATTTAATCCATCTACCTCCACACCTACAACCAAAAATACTGCCCTGGTGAATTTTGTGACTAATTCTTCCACAATCCAATATTTTATCCTCAACGTCTTCTTCTCGCAAAAGCATAGATACTTTGAAGTATGGATATTGTCTACTAACAAATATTCTGTAATTTGCCTCCAACATCCTTGTAGAAATTATGGTGTAGAGTTGCAACTACTTATAAAGTTTTAATCAAAATCACAAGACACAAACCTACTCTATTGCTCTCTCGAAGTTAATTCACAATTTAGAACAAAAATTTCATACAAGCAAGAAGAAATAACACACATGCACACACAATTTTTCCCAAGGAAAGAAATATGCTAAAAAACCCAATCTCTGCTTGCATTAATATGATGAATAGAAATGTATTACAATTTATTTGCTCAACTGAGCACAACCTGCAAGTGAATAACCTGTCTCTCGTCTCACTGAGAAGCTATAACCCAGACTTAGTAAATTTCTACCTCTGTTTGAGCCCATATTTCTTTGTGCAATTCCTTGAGAAATTATGCCACTATTATTTAGGAATTTTTACAAAATGGATTGTGAAATTCCCAAGGTTGATCATGTGACTACATGCAACACCTGTACACTCAAGGCTAGTCTACAATTGATGTTACATTGCCTTGGAATCTCCAACATATTTTGGTAACTCGAATTCTCCATGCACTAGATATTTTGGGTTGATTGATCAATTAATTGGATGATCGCTGAGTTTGACTAAAGTCCCACTACACAATTGGCCTTCCACTAGTATGGGCTCTGAAATGTTCCATGATAATTGCTTATTCTTGGGGCTTGGTTTTCAAGGCAAAGTCCAACGTTCACTCTAGACTAACTATGATCATCAATAACCACTTGGTGAATGCTAGTATTCAACCAGTAAACCAACCACACAAGAATTTGAAACCAAATAGGTCAAAATGAAAATTAAGTATGTTAACGCAAGAGTTCAATAAGAACTTGAATTTAGTTACTCGTACCTACTAGGGAGATATTTCCATTAAAGGAAATCATAACACAAGAAACAACAGAACAAAGTATAAGTGATCTAAATGATGATGTTACCAAATATGTAAGTGAAGGACTCAGAAATTTATAGTGATCATGGGAATGATAGATCTTGAACAGAGCATGATGATGTTGATGGGGAGGGATATATCATTATGGAGGGATGGATTTAGTTTCTAAAAGGGTCTCAACTCAATCTACCTAGTTGGATGGATTGTTATCTCAGATACATTGAGATTGGCTAAATTCAGCTTATCAGGTTCATGAGGGTAGGAGAGGGAGGCGAAATAGAGATGGGAAGCTTAACAATCATCCAGAAGGAAAATATATGCTTGCATGTAAAGGTAAAGGGAATGCTAGGGGGGTAATTTGATTCAAACAAAGGGTGAATTATGCTTCCCTGAATGGACATCATGAGACTGTGTTTAAGATTCACCATTCTGAAGCTGCGAGAAGACTAGAGTGTAAGCACAAGAGAGAAGCTAAACATATTGTGGGTTGTGAAGAGGTCCAAGAAGGCCCTTTCTGGTTCTTCCTCTTTTAATTTGGAGACACAAGATTTAAGAGTGTTTATAAGATAGCAATAAAGATGAGATGGATTGTCAAGCATATGTTGGTAGGGGTGTTGTTGGACTTTCACAGTGGGAGAAATGATCTAATGGATAAAATGAATGTCTACTGAAAAGGAAAATTTCAATGTTGAGGTGCAACTTGGGAGGGGTAGTTGATGGTTCCCTAAGCTAGGTCAAGTGCTTGCAATGGATTAAAGATCAACTTCTGCTGCAAAGACTCATGAGGAATATGATTATGCAATAACTGCATCTAAAAAATTGGAAGTCGAAGTCTAGGACTCATTATAAAGAAGCGGTTCAAACAATAACCACTAAGTTTTGAATGGGATCTAAAATTTGACTTTCTCAAAATTGAATGAAGTTGGAACCACTCTGAAACAACTCGAAGCAATTAATGTTAATATTAAAAATTAATGTAAAAGCTGACATTATCCTTATCTTTCCTTTTCAAAAAGGAAATATAAGGAGAATGTCAACTTTTACTTTAACTTTAAAAATTAAATATAACCATTAATTACTAGGGTTAGGTTTTGTAGGGCCCTCGAGTTAATAATTTTTTTTTCCTTTTCAGTATTTTTTATTAAAAAATTATTATTTGGTGGTCATTAGCTATGTTGCACTACATTCTTCAGAATTGGTCAGTTTATTAGAGAACTAGTGAATTTGGTGTTTTAAGGTCAATTCAATACAAGACCAACCTTAGCCAATCTGAACCACCAAACTAGACTAGTACAACTCTAAAACCATTGGGACCAACCAATTCCACTAGTTCTAGCCTAGTTCCAATAACAGTTTTCCCTTCTCATCTTCCTCTGAAGTCGTTTTGTTGGATCCTTTCAGGAATGGTGATCTGGAAAGTGCCATAAACTGTCGAATTGTTGTGAACACCTAAGATCATAAGTAGTTAAGCCTTAGCAAACAGAAATTTACAAGGACCTAGTAAAGACATCCCAAAAGATATTTAGTGAGGATGTGCATGCAAGGAACTATTACAGACGTCCCAAGATACTTAGTGAGGACGTGCATGACCAAAAAGCATAATAAAAAAAATATCAACCCTCAAAAACCATGCCTAAAACATTGAAGTGTGGTGCAAAACAAATTGCTGGTAGGCTATTAATGCTACCAACAATCATTCGCTCTCTAATTTCACAAGAATCTCCTAATCAAGCTACCTCCTCCACTATGGTTATAACAAATTCTTGCAACTATGTGAGCTACAAGAAATTAAAAACACCTTCGAATCTCCACCAATTTTAAGGGACTTGACTTCTCTTCATGCCCCAACTATTTTGGGTTGATTGATCAGTTAACTAGATGATCATCGAGTTTGACTGAAGTCCCACTGCTTAAATGACCTTCCACTAGTTCCTCCAAAAGTTAGAACTAGTTTAACTGACAACAACCTGAGATAATTGACCTTTATTGCCACAAGTTAGCAATCACATATGCAGAACTGAACTCTAACTCCTCCAATTCGAATTTATTGAGTAAACTAGGTGACACAAGCCATGTCACACAAGTTAACATCATCCAAGTTGTCTGTTGATGTGGAAATTTGAATTTTTTCAATTTAATCAAGGAAAAATCAAATTGAGAATTTCTTGCTGCATTTTTCAAAACATAGTTCATTGGAATGTATTACTTTCACTATGAACTTGGCATAGTTCACATGTTAAGTTCATAAGGTTTTGGGCTGATGTGGTTCTATGTGTTGTGTTTATAAATAATAGGTGTCCAACTCTTGCTATTAGAAACAAGACTCCCTATGAAATGTGGTATGGCCACATTCCTTCGGTGAGGCATCTCAAGGTTTTTGGTTTCTCATATTATGCCTTCATACCTAAGGAATAGATAAAAAACTCAGTGCAAGGAGTCACAAATGTATCTTCTTTGGGTACTAATACCTCCAAATCATACCATCTCTATGATGAAGTGAATAAGAAGTTTATAATATCTAGAGATGTGATCTTTCTTGAGTCTTCCAAGATTGACATTGTTATTGAGTGGTAGCTTAATTGTTTGGATATATTCGAACATGCAAAGTATTTTCAAGAGTTTGGTAGTGAGATTCCACATCTCCTTCTCTTAGCTCTATAATTTCTATGAAGAGCCTCAAAGAAATCAGGTTGAAGGAAATTCCTTCACCTGCTTTGTCAGGAAAGAGCTAAGAGACTATTGGCAGCAGGTAGCCAAATCTGACAAGCGGTGAGGGTACATGCAAGATACAAAGCAAGGATTAATGCAAAGGAGTAATTCAGAGGAGTGTATTGACTACATAAATATCATCAAACATCTTTCATCCCACTTAGGATGCCTTGCATCATGCCTGGTTAGTCATAAGATCATGTTGGTCACAACCTCAGTAGCTTAAATAAACAAGTGGTAATACTCTTCATCTTCTAAGCTATGTAATAAACAAGTGAAAGGGAGAAAGACACGTAGATCAAACACATGGAATGACTTTCAATTATTGCAACCATGAATGTCATTGAACACGGAATGATATGACAATGATAAGCAAACTTTTAAGCTACATTAAGAGGTGTATTTCAAAAGACATGCTTTGTTTTCCATACCTAGCCTCCAAAGGGTTATGCATCAGATGGAGTCTTCATGCGGTCCTAATATTCTATCATACCTTGGGTTTCTTGGTCTGCTTATTTTTCTCCTCAGCTCCTTGAGAGTCATCTATCATGTCATCTTTCTTCGTGTCCTGTGAGAGACATAATTGTGTAGTTTCAATGGGCAGTGATTGTTGCGGGATGAGGCCTTGGGAGGACACATTTACATAATTTTAGGATGTAATGCACTACTTGGGATGAGTCCCTGGGAGGACACATCTATGCAATTTCAGGATGCAAGGCAGACTGGGTAGTCAAGGGACAAAACTGCATAGTTTTTGGAGACAGTGGGTTCCGGCTGAGGGAAGGACACTGGAGGAAACAACCGCACATTTTTGAATGGTAAGGGAGGTTGGGATTTCTGTGCATTGCACGGTTCGAACAAGCAATGGAAAAGCTTGAGGGTTACATATGTGAAGTATGTAGTTCAGGAAAGTTAGATGAGGCTAGGTTTCTAAGGAAACTCCGAAATTTAGCTAAGTGTGGGATCAGTGGAACTTATGTGAATAGTGATAAAACTTCACTATGATCACACACTTGAAAACTTATCGATACAACATAGACCATCCAGAACATATAACACATACTTCACTTAATGAAACAACCTTTGTGGCAACTTACGGAAAGTGCAGCTTCGATTATAGACTTCGGGAGGATAAAGGTGACACTTGTGTAAGAGTGTGTGAAATGAGTGTTAAACACGTATCATTCTCATAAATATTTCCCCTTGAAGCAAAACAAACCTACCTTTGCATGACAAGCGATTACCCCCATGCCCAAAGATGACACATTCTATGTAAAGATAAAAGCATAAATGACTCTTAAGATCGAAAAGGGGAGCTTGAGATCATTAACTTACCAATAAGTGACTAAGGAATGATTGATCACAATATCCATAGTAGGCTCTGAAATTTAAGTGTAGGCCAAAATTTTGGAGAGTGTTGTAGCCTCTACAACTGAGCCTTCACCTTCTTGCTAGCTTCGTTTTCAACCAGTGTCTTGAATTCTACGAACTCAGAGAATGTCTCATCTTTATTCCACATGAAGAAGATCCAACACTTCCATGAGAAGTCATCAATAAAAGTGACAAAATATTTGTGTCTGATAGTGTAGGTTGTCAAGAAAGGTCCATAAACTTCATAGTGTATCCTTTCTAGGACTGCATGTGCTTTGTTGTCCTGATCATGGAATGTGGATTTTATGTACTTTTGTAATGTACATCCTTTGCGTATATCCTATTGCTTAAGTGCTCCTTTAGAGAGGTGAGTGGTTATTTGTTTTATAACATTCGAGGTACCATGATAAAAATGACCAAGTATTTGTGCCAAAGTTCATCGACATCGCGACCTTCACTTTCTCCGCCTTAGTGCTTAATGTAGCACATTCTTCCACATCTAGCTTATACAGGTTCTTCACAAGAGCCCCGATCTGCTTCACCTGCTCCGTGGCTATGTGTCTCAGGAATGCTCTTCCTTTGTTGAATATCACTTCACAACCATGGTAAACCAACCAATCTGTTGGATACCTATACCAATAGGTTTCATTTTTCATGATTGGATATCAAAGGTCCAAATATGCTCTGCTTTGATAATGCAAAGATCCCATATTTCCCTAGGATGACAATGTCTGTCTCAGTTTTCATAAGAACTCAATTTTGATGGATGGTCCAACAGTCTAATCTGGATCATGCCATGTTTTCAATTTATGTTGTAGAATAGAGAATGAAATCTGTCCAAACTGTTTAATCTTGGCAGATCAGTAGCTAGGTAGAGAAGCTAAGGTTCCCAACTGCTTAATCTGGGACCTTGGAAGGAATAAGGGTTGTATTAGATAGGAGATGCAAGCAAAAAAGCCAATGAAAAGAAAAGGCATTCAAAAGGGTTTGCAAGTCCAAGTGCACCCTCCAAGAAGGAACAAAAAATGTTAGGAGAAATAGTTGGGTAGGTAGATGGGGTTGCAGAAGTGGTGTCTCCTTCAAAATCAAAGTTGCTGAAACATCTACAGGAAGAGCAGCACTCTGGAGCATGACTAACTCCCTTGTTTCTCATTTGTATATCACTCATCACTAACTCCCTTTCCCCAAGTTGCACAAAGCATAGAAATTCAAATGTTTTACCTTCTTATGGCTTTAAGAAGCCACATTTCTTGTGCAAAAATCTTTTCATTTTCATCTACTCTTGATTCCAAGTTATTTTCAAAGAAAACTTGGTCGAATCAGCCCTCACTCATGTCTCTTCCATATTAACACCTAACTCTACTATTTAGCTCCTTATACCCCTTTATCCCTAGTATTATAAACACCATGGTGTATAAACCCCACAATGCATAAATATCCCCTCCTTGGCACTATAGCCATAATATTCTCTCCCTGGGACTTGATTTGACATCTGGTCAAGGTCAAGAACCCATGTTCCACCTTTACTCCACCTCAAACCAGTTTCCCTACCCAAAAGTGCCATTTTGCCTTGAAAAACCTTCAAATAACTTGAAAAACCTTGAAAAGCCTTTAAAAAACCCATAAAAATTACCAAAGGGCGGAAAACATTATAAAATCATCCTTCCCCGCCTTATCCTAAGGTAGGGGGGTTATTTGCCCTTTCATATTTCATAAAACCTGTTTAACCCCATTTTCTATAGTTTCCGCCCTCATAAAAGGCTTACACCCGAACTTTATAAAAAACCCTTGAATTGCTTATATTTCTAAAGTTAGCGGACCAAAACATTTTGGTAAGGAAGACCATTGAAAATCCTCCAAAAGGAACAAATAGCGCGTGGAGGGTCCCGCGTCCATGTCTGCAAAGGAAAAATCATTGTTTATTGCCCGCCCAAGAGCAGTACAGATCGTGCAGATTGCCTGCCCGATGACCGTCAGATGGCGCCGGATCCAGATCTACGGCGGACAATCATTTCGGGCAATCCCGACGCCCGCAGGTTAACCAAAGGAGCAGCTACCGATCGCGCAAGTTGGGCGCCCGGCGACCGTTCGATCGCCCACCTCTAGATCCACGGCCTATATGAATATCGGAAGGCCTTACGTGTCTGACAGATACCTTCCGATATCTGTCGGATGCTTGCGTCAGGCCAGCATCACACCAGGGACACGCGTCATTCCATGATTGCATCGGAGCGTCGTCTGACAGTCCGCGTCCAACGTACAAGGGGGGCGGTTTCGATATTGCGACACCTGCCCGCCCACGTCTGCGCCCCGCTGCCGTGCACGTCACCGCCACATCCGTCCGCCTCGTCTCTCATTCGCCCACCTGGCTGCCACCTCACCACCCCCGTGGACCTGCTGTTGACCGCCACGTCACCTGGTGACGTCATGATGACGTCACCCAACCCGGGCCCCCATGATGACGTCATGCTGACGTCATCCGAAAAGCGCGCCAATAAAGCCAAAAAAGCCATATTGTCACCATTTTTCGCAATTTTCGCATATTTTTCAGAAATTACTGTTAAGCTCGCTACATGTAATTTACGACGCCTGCGCCACCAGTCAACCTGCAACCATTTTCAAAGCACCCAGCGCGCAAACCCAGCTACATCCTTCAGTCCAGACCACTGTTTACCAGGTATTTCGGCCTCGTCCTCCTGTGAACTGGTTTTTCTTAAATTGCTTGCAAAAATCACCATAAAAGCCATTAAGTCGTAAAATTCACCGATAAACCAACTGTGTTCTACCCTATCCGACCATTTAAAAGTAAAACACAGCGTCGGAGACCTCCAATTCACTGCAAATCCTGTTAAAAAACCTACCCTGTTCGCGCAACCGTGGACTCCTGCATAACTCCCAAACTGATAAGGGAGGTCTTTCTGTTGCTGAAAACCCTCCTCAAAAGGCCCATCATTGATTATCCTTGACTGTACACCGACCCTGTTAGGCCTGGTTCCCATCAAAATTCACTGTTTTAAGCGGCATTTCAGAGGTTACTTCTATAAAACATGGAGACACCTGAAATCCTTAATGTCACTCCTCTGAATGCTCCTCAAAGAGAGCTAGAGTGGCAGGACCTGGCAGACCTGGATTACCAGATCTCAGAAGACTCTAGAGAAAGATGCACCCCTCATATTCGCCTGCTAAATGAGTTCAGGGCTAAGCACAGAGAGGGAACAGATATCTTAGGCATCTGGGAGTCTGCCCTGCCAACTTTTAAAATGCCTCTAGTCAGACAATTCCCTGATCTCATCTATCTTTGTGCCAGTTGCTATGAGCCATCACAGAGAGCTGTAGTCAACCCCAAGGGTGAAGTTGTATTCTATACCACCCCTCAGGCCATCAGGGACATGGTTCAGTTCAAGACTGACAAGAAAATGGTTCCTTTATCCCTGCTGGACTTAATCAACCAAGGGACCAAAACACTTACAGAGGTAGAGATCCTGAGGTTCAACCAACTGTTTGTTAGCAAATCAGACACAGTACTGCATCCTCCTATCTTTGATGGATACCTAAATCAACTTGGACTAGACCTGGCCCATATGGTGAGCTCAGTTCTGGGATACAAATCAATGGAG
>APFE031755798.1:58920-74458 GCA_000404065.3 Pinus taeda | reverse complement strand
AGTCCTCCAAACCACCCATAGAGACAATAGACCTGGAGGAAACCCCTAAAGACCCTCCAAAGCAACAGACAACAGAAATAGCTCCAGCTACAACAGAGCCAGCCACAACAGAAGCAGCTACTACAGCACCACCAACAGAGCAGGCCGAGAGCCTGGATATGCAAAAATTAAGGCAAGAACTTCAAGTGCTGGAAGCTCAAATGACAGAGCTAAATAAGGCCAAGAAAAGATTAGCAAAGATAGAGGAAAAATATGATAAGTCTAAGAAAAATGTGGCTGAGAGAGAGAGGGAAGTAAAAGCCCTAAAAAAGACAGTTGCAGAGCTAGAAAAGCAGCTCAATTTTGAAAAAGTAACAACAGAAGTCAAGCAAGTGATTTGGACTGCCATTGGACAATCAATTACTAACCAATGGGAGTACATTGATGCTATATATGAGCAGATAGGACTCATTGGCAGGGCAAAGAAAGAACTATACAGAGCAAGAAACGCCCTTGGCAACATGGCAGACCTTGCCCCAAAAATGATTGAGGTCCTAAACTACAGAACTGGTTCTCAGTTGATAAAAATGGGAATTGCTAATAGAACAGAGACCATTTCCATAATCAAAAGAACCACAACAGTGAAGAACCTAATTCTAACACTGGACAGAAAGATACATGATATACAAGCAGATATAACTAAGTTCCAGAATAGGTTCACAGCCCTGCAGGACAAAGGGCTTCCCAGCTTGGAAGAATCAGGGCAGCTTCTCTCCCATGAGAAATACATCAAAAGGGTGAGCACTTTTGCAGCAATCCAAATTGCTGATACATCTGGGTCGTCTTCAGCAGGCCCATTAACAGGACAAGCTCTTTTTAATAAATTAGATAATTTGTTTTTTATTAAAAATGAGGTAGCACATTTATTTGATGAGCCTCCCCATTTCTTTAAGTACACAGAGGCTGATGAGACCATAGGGTCAATTTTGAGGCATCAGCTTCCCCCTCGAGACATATGGCAGGACTTAATAAAACTACTTTTGAACCAAAGTTGAGGAGTTAAATCTTTTGCAGCAACACAGTCCATATTGCATCTACAGGAGGACAAAGCTATGACAGCAAGCATAAAGACACTGAGCCAACTCAGCACAGGTACTCGGCATCAGCAGCAACATCAGCAGGTACAGGTGGCAGGGCCAAAAAGATACAAAAGGCCAAAGTGACAAAGCACTTCAGTTCATATTTATAAAAAAGCCGCGCAATTAACTCCGCAGTGCCCAAAGGTCAAATATTCGTCCTGACAGCAGTTAAAGGCTTTTAAAAGGCATTTATGCTTGTATTAAACTCTCATCTACTCTCCTGTACAAATGTAAGAGATATTTTCCCTCTCAGATGACTCCATTCCTGAGATATTTTTGTATGTAAACCTCTATATATTCCCCCTCGCGTTTGTTTAAAGGGGTTGGACTCTGGATGTAAGAAATCTCTTTCTTCTCTGGGATACTGATATTGTAAGCTCTCAGATAGTTTAATACAAAAGGCAGTGGGATTTCTTCAAAGCTGTTTGTCTCTTGATCTCATGGTGGTGTGTGGCTCAAAGTGGCAGGATTCCTGTGCATGACATGGTTCAATAAGTTTTTCTCATGACTCTTTAATTTCATCTGTGTTTCTTGTTATTCCATATGTATTTCACGCTTTCTATACATTCTTAAAGCCAGATAGTAAGGAAAATGAATAGTCTCAGGAATTGGTCATTGACTACCCTGAGCTCAATCTAAACTATCCTATATGTTTTCTTCTGATAAAGTATTTAAAGCGTAATTCTTAACTGCTACCTTTAATACTATGTCATCACTGTGCATCGTTGTTTAAGGAATTCAAGTGATTGCTCCTAGATAACAAGCCCCTTTCACAATATACAGCTTTAAGTAAAGAACTCTTAGTTGCTCTTTGCTGGTGGTCTTCACCTCACTTTCACTATCCACAGTTTGTTTCATGAAATGCACACAGGCCCTGTAGCTTTCCCCCTCACCTAAATCAAGATTTCGAGAGAAAACAGTCCTAGACCCCATTGCCTAATGGATTAATCTTACCTGCTGATATACGTTAAAGAAATCAGAAGCATCCTCCCAACCAAACATACAAACAACCAAAAAACACATCTCATAACTAGCCTAAAACCCTCACTGTAAGCAGTGACACAATTAACAGAGAGAGCCCTCTCTGACTACAACTGGGCTAGAAGCTGTAGCCCAAAGATTGGTTAGTGGTTACCCCGGCCGTATTCTCTTAGGAGTCAAAGAGAACAACCAGGGTGTTAACACAATCAATGAATGCTAGTAGACAAACCCCTAATCCTTTACCTTTACCTTTTTTTACTATCGCCTCATATTGAAATTTTGAAGACAAAATATTTCTTTTCTCTTAAAAAATTGTCTTAAAGTACCCCTCCGTGTAGTAGTGCCAAATGCAACAATAGACAAGTTGTCTCTAATCGTATCATCATATATGAAAGGGACAGAAGAGGAATTGATGTCTAAGAAATCTTGTCAGTAAAACTTGTCGCGTTATTCTTAGCTGACTACCCCCACAAAACAAAGAGCCCAACAAATCGTTGTCTTTATATAAGATAACATGAATGGTAAGTAAAATAAAAACCTCGGTATAAGCGCAAGACAATAGCTGTCTACAAGCTGGCCGACTTAGGGCGCACTGTCACAGTCAATTTTTCAGTTGCAATTAGATAATATCATCTTAAATTGATATGTTTGTGTCTTAATTGTTAATTGTATTAAACATAGATTTTTTTTTTTAAGCAGTACTGATCTATTAATATAATACAAAAAAGTTACAGAGAAACCTAATCTCAGAGATGTTAAGCATCAGTCATCATCACAAAATGCAACTGTTGGTATTGGACTGCCCCAACAGAGGGGAAACCAATCCAAGAAGCTTTGAAGATTGCCCTTGTTATGGGGGAAACCAGCCATTGATCCAGAATAACTATTTCAAAGTAGACCTTGGTTTTCCAAAATTAACAAAGAGGAATGCAATCTTGAACCAAAAAGATAAGGACATAACCAAGTAACAATATGCCATTTCCACCTAGCAGAGAGTCAACCAGACAATTCAAGACACTTGGCGTGAAGACAGAACACATTCAGACCACAAAAACAAAAATCATAGAAACATATCCACCTGGAAACCGGACACCTTTGCGAGAGACCAAAAACCACAAAAAGTGAGACGAATCCACCTGCGAGCCGAAGACCTTTGCATGAGGCCACGTGTTAGGCTGGTCGTTCCTCTGGAGCTGGCTCTTCCTCAATCCGGCAGGAAAATTGATACCAATCGTCATCCTCTTTAGATGCACCGCGACCTTGAACAGTTGGAGAATCTATAGTGCCTTCAGCATCCATCTGTCTCTTACCAGTGTCCCCAGCTTTATCTTTGTCATGGAGAGCCTTACTGCTTTCACCTGCTGCTTGTTGTTGATCCCATGACTACCTGTCTCTTCCCTGTTCTACTTGTTCCCACAACTAGACAGAGTAGCTTGCATCACAGAATCTTCCTTGAGCGCATGTGGTGCCTGAGGCGAGCCATGGCTGAATTGACAGTGGAAGAATTGGAATGAAGGCGATGATGAGCAGGAGCAGGGGTGGGCGAACCACAATCAAGAAGATAATGACAGGAATGTGAAAAATAAAAACCATTACCAAAATCCTAACAAGGGAGAATTAGGCAGCGACTGCCTATAGCAGTTCCGAAACACGGTTTAGTCGCTTGCGGAGGACAAATGCCATGGAGAAGGGAGGAGTAACAAAATGGTTTGCAGGGGAATGGTGTTGAAGGAGGTGAGCTCGTCACAGCTTTCGAAGTCAATAAATTTCACCTGCAAGGTGTTTTTAATCCATCTGCGGTGAGCTCTCAGGACGAACCACTTAGCCAGATGGCTTCCCAACTCGCTGGAGATCTGTCTTATCATTTAAATGTTGTTGTTGACACTTGCATCTGGGTGCGTTTCCTCTGCATTTTCCCTTTCCTTTTGCACTAGATCATTGAAATCCTGCAATTGATGAGTATTGGCTATAGTGCTAAGAGCTCCTACATGAAGAGTCTTACCACTTTCAACGCCAATGTTTGCTAGGAGGTATGCTACTTTGTTACCATTCCGACAAGTGTGCCTGATGGTAACTGCTCTATGAATGAGTAGCCATTATTCAATCTATTCCAGCCTTTACGCCAATCTCCAACTGCCACCCACTTTATGTGCTGGAGTTCCCTGTAAGATTTGGTTGATCATGTTAATTAAGATCTGAGAGTCCCCTTCAATTATGAGTGGGAAGAATCTATAGTTTTTAGCCAGGAGAAGTCCTTACCAAATTCCTTCTAATTCGGCTGAGTTGTTTGTATCCCAACCTATTGACCCCATGAATGTTTGGAGAACATTGCCTTTGTGATTTCTAAATATTCCCCCAAATCCTGCTTTACCTAGATTTCCCTTTGATGCTCCATCAAAGTTGAGCAGTACCATGTGTGGTGGGGGTGCAATCCATTTGTCAGGTGTATCTCCAGAGGGAGGGATTTTCCTTAGGTGTACCTACTCATGGTTCCACTGAAGGTTCCAGTTCAGCCATATATTTTGTTCCTGTGGTGTGGATGGGAAATCATCATCAAGCCACATTTGGAGCATCAAGGTTTCTCATATGTTTTGACATATATTGATCCATAGAACTTTTATGGGAGAGGAATGATCTTTGAAGATGTGGCTATTTCTCTCTTTCCAGATTGTCCACATGAGGAAACCTGGTATTAGCTTCCATAAGGCATTTAAGATTTTGCTTTTATAAGGGTGAGGTGCCCACGAACGAATAGTGTTGGTTGAATTCTCCTTATTTCGTCCATCTCTTTGACATCTGAAGCTAACCTTCTCCCAAAGTCGGGTTGCTAACGGACATGAGTTTAGGAGATATTCCTTAGTTTCTTCTGCCTGTTTACAATTTGGGCAGATGGAAGGTCTGCGAAAACTCCATTTCCTTAGATTATCCCAAGTAAGGATTCTATTTTGGCACAACAACCAGAGAAAGGTGGAGATTTTTGGCCAAATTGGTGGTTCCCAAACTTTGTGCTAGAGGCTATCCTTGATAGTATGGTCCCTTAGTATTATATGATATGCTTCCCGAGAAGTGAAGCTACCTCTCGTTTCATAACCCCATTTGATGATGTCTTTCTTATCTGATTGATGAATTTTCCTATTTGAGAGTTCCATATCCAGGCTATCTTTGATGGATTACGTAGCTTGCCCAAGAGTGAGGTTCGAGCATAACCATTTCCTATAACCTTGGTTGTGAACTTCCTCCCAAAGTTGATTTACTTTGTTCGTCGGTTGCTCTACCCAATCTTGAAGCTAGTGGGGCGTTAGTAGGTCCTTCAATTTTGGTCTTTGCTACAAAGAGTCCTCCCAAAACCTCGCATTATCTCCATTCCTGATTTCCCAAAAACTATGTTGTTGGATTAGATCTTTATGTTGTTTGGCAGCATTCCAAATTAGAGAGCCTATGCCAACTTCTTTGAGCCGAATTAAATCATCCACTGGTCTATTATGAGCATACTTAGTTGTCCAGAGGATTGTCGAAGGAGTATATGGGTTTGAGAGCCATCTCCACCAAATGCGCGCTCCCATGACCTCATTTTTGTGCTGAGGATCCCGTAATCCAGTGCCTCTAGAGGATTTTAGGTGACAAACTGTTTCCCACTTTACTAGAGCCGATTTTCTTTTTTGTTTCGTATTCCCCCATAAGAAATCTCATTGAAGATTTTTTATTTCTTTAAGAACCCATTTGGGTGCTGCCAAGGCCATGAAGAGGTAAAGCAGCACAGATTGTATCACTTCCTTGATTATAACTAGGCGACTCGCCATATTGAGAGCTCTGAAGGTCCATGAAGAGATACGGGCTTCCAGTTTTTCTAGGAGAATTTTTTAGGATGAGTGCTTTAAGGCAGAGGTTGTCATTGGAGCTCCTAGGCATTTGGAGGGCAGAGATGCAATCGAGAAGCCCAAAATTTTGGCTATGGAGGCTTGAGTGATGGGAGGTGTGTGAAAGAAGAAGACTTGAGATTTTGATTTTTTAATGCAAGCACTAGAGGCATCTGAAAAGTCAGATAAACTTGATTTCAACTTACAAGCTTCCTGGACCGAAGGATGACCAAATAACATATTGTCATCCACAAATTGCTGGTGCGTGAAAGCAGGGGTATTCTGGAAAGAAAGGCCACATAATTGCTAGTTTTGAAGGGCATCTTTGATGTAACATCCAAGACCTTCCGCCATAATAACAAATAGAAAGGGTGAGAGAGGGTCCCCTTGTCGGATACCTCTG
Source organism: Pinus taeda (assembly GCA_000404065.3). Taxonomy (NCBI): domain Eukaryota; kingdom Viridiplantae; phylum Streptophyta; class Pinopsida; order Pinales; family Pinaceae; genus Pinus; species Pinus taeda. Next base: position 68,099 of record APFE031755798.1, on the reverse strand, counting down.
GACGGATGGAAGGGGGTCTCGTTGACAAGAATTGAGAAAAAGGTAGAAGTGATGAGACTCAGAATCCATCTTATCAAGGGGGGGTAAAGCCAAAGGCTAGCAGTGTTTTTTGAATATATTTCAAGCTTAAAGTATCGAAAGATTTTGAGAGATCGATTTTAGGAGCATACCTGCCTTTTTGGTTTGCTTTAGGGAGTGAATGATTTCATGAGTGAGAATTATGCCATCGGCGATCTGCCTTCCTTCCATGTAACTTGATTGCTTCGGTGATATAAGAAGAGGAAGCAGGGGCTTCAGGCATGTGGCGATCACTTTGGAGACAATTTTATACAATACATTGCATAGTGCAATAAGTCAAAATTTCTCTGGAGTCTGGCTGTTCTCCTCCTTAGGGATGAGGGCGATGAAGGTGGCATTCAAGGATGGAAGCATCCATCTGTTAACTCTGGACTCCTCGACTACTTGCCAGACTTCCTCCTTGATTAGATCCCAGAAGTTGTGAAAGAAGTTCGAAGTGAAGCCGTCTGGTCCGGGTGTTTTCCCAACTTTGAGTTGTCGCATAGTTGTCTCCACTTCCTGTAAAGAAATAGGCCTAAGGAGTATTTGATTGTGTTCCTTAGTTACAATATTAGGAATAATCTTAATGATCTTCTCTATAGCTGGCAGCCAATCAGTCTCCGTTTCCTGATGCACCCTCCGAAAGTGGGTGAGGAGTTCCTGTTCTATATGTTCATGCTTCTCTAGATGTTCCCCTTGTCGATTTTGGATGAGAGTAATGTTGTTGTGCATTCTCCGTTGGATAGTGGTACGGTGGAAGAACTTTGTATTGCGTTCGCCCTCTTTAAGCCATTGGATCCTCGATTTTTGTCTCCAGAGAATCTTTGTCTGTCTTGCTCTTTCTGAGATCTGCGTTTGTAGTTGACGTTCCTATTCTGCTATGGTTTCGGATCTGCCTTCAGCTATGATTCTCTACTATAATTTTTGCATTTCTTTTTCAAGAGTGTTTTGTGCCTGAAAGATATTACCGAAGGTAAAGCGATTCCACTGTTTTACTTTTTCCTTGATATGTTTTAGCTTTTGTTGGAGCTTGTACATTTTTGCGCCTTCTGGTGAAGTGAAATTTCTCCATGTCTCTGTTATCAGGTTATGAAAATCGAGGTGATTCAGCCAAAAGGCTTCAAAGCGAAAGGGCCTGCGAACATTGTCTCCCGGTCTTTGCCAGTGAAGCCTAATAGGCCAATGGTCCGAGCTAGAGAGTGGCAATATAGAGGCCAAGAGATCCCCACCAAGATGTATTACGTTATCAGAGATCAGGAATCTGTCTAACCGAGATGCAATTTGGTGGGCATCTGCACACTTGTTGTTCCAAGTATAAATGCCATTGTTGAATTCCATATATATAAGCCTGTTGTTATGAATGTAGTTTTTGAAGTGTGTGCTTTCACAGTCCAGCTTGATCCGTCCTCCTCTTTTTTCCTCCAATCTTGTAATCATGTTGAAGTCCCCTCCTGTGATCCAAAGTGGGTGGGATCTTTCTGAGTTGATTTGAGTTAGGGTGTTCAATGTGTCTACATTTTGTTGCCTCCCGCAAGAAGTAGACATTAGTTAAGTGTCCATGAACATTTGTCCCTGTTAAATTAAACTTGACCTGAATAAAGTGTTTATTGCCATGTATGTTGGTAAGTGTTATAGCTCTATCATCCCAAACGATGGCTAGCCCTCCTGAGGCTCCCATGGCTTCAACCACCACTTCTTTGCTTCTTGGCCATGCTTTGGCAAGGATCTGATCCAACGTTGTGGAATTACACTTGGTCTCCTACAAGAAGAGAATTTGAGGCTTTCCTGTTGTAGCATGTTCCTTATTAATCATCCCTTCCCCGGGCTGTTGAGCCTTTGATGTTCCATGAGATGAGCTTCATGATTCACGACTGGGAAGGGGATTATAGTATTCGGTGAGCTTGGAGTATCTTCCAGATTCCACCAGCATCTCCCCTATGCGGATGGTTCTCTTAAGATCGGTTTTCCGTCCTCATTTCTTATTGTCTTTGAAGATATTTCTTCCATCGCACTAACTACCAATTTGGATGCCTAATGATCTTTGCTTCTGTGCTCTTAAGAGAATTACTTCTAAGTTCTCTAGCTGTCACTCAAGAATTTTGTCATATTCCTTTTCTTACAAGCCTGTTCAAGTCCCAGTATATCTAGATCTCCGATGTTGAAGCTCTCCAGTTCCTCTTCCATGTGTTGTATTGTTTCCTGCTCTACCTCTGTATCATCTACAATCATGAGCTGCACCTAAGTACTATCTACCTCCATACCTTGAGCAATCCTTTTCTGCATGTTACTGGGAGAGGGTGTTTTAGTGTCCGCGAGTTGCTTAGAAGTGAGGGATTTCTCTGATCTTGATGGATCAGAATGGGCGGAAGTCTTAGGAATGGCTTCAGGTTGTTTCTGATTAACTAAAATCTGAACCTCTGGCTAGAGTAGGATTTCAAAGCTATTGCTTGTTGAAGGCAAGGATGTGCTAGTGACAGGATTTTTGACTGAGGTAGAGGGCTTTTTATGGGTCTTTTTGCGATTTGGAACTTTTGTGAACCCATCTGAGTCGGATTTGTCCATTGAAGGGGTGGTCATGGATTTCATATTCGAGGGACAATCTCGGAATAAATGGCCCAGGGCGTGGCATTTTCAACAGCGAAATGGTACATGCTCCTAATTTGTTATTTGAAACCATTCATAATCATCATGGTAGAGGCTCATCGTGTCTGGGAGAGCTTTACTGAGGTGCATGTATACAAAGATCCACACATAGGAGTTGTATCGCTTCAGCTTTGTCTCCTCTGCCACTTTGATGAATTTGCCTAAACCATTCCCAATGTCTCGCAAAGAGTATTCATCCCAATACTCCAGAGGGAGAGAATAAAGGCGCAACCACACCGGGGCCCAGCTCAGATCTTCTTTGTCTGGGTTAGAGCGCTCGATCCGTCCTCTTAGGTATAGCCCTGCTACGTTGAAGAAATATGGCCCTCCATCCAATACCCTATTTCGATCCTCCAGACAATTGAAAATTGCAGTAAAGAAGCCCTTAGGCCCTAACTGCAGTGTTATGTGCCCTTTTGGCTTCCATTTGGTTGTGATCCAACCATGTAAAGCTTTCTCTGTTGGCCAAAGGCCTATGAACTTTCCTATCAAAGCATGATCCCTCATAAACTGGATCTGAGTGTTGATGCGCTGACTTGGGAGCTTGATTTTGGGTCTGTCAACTACTACCGGCTTGCAAGTGTTTGATGTCACTCGTGGTTCTTTATTTGTGTTGTTATTTGTTGGCGTATTTTCATTTTGTGTTGTTGTATCTTCTGGATGGTCCATCCTAACATTTTCAGTCTGTCACAGGTCATTTTCCATATCAACGAGGGGAGGCATCATGTCCTCCCCCTGATGGGGTTCCATTGCCCGATAGTTGTTCCTTATTGTGCTATAGCTACCTTATGGTTGAAGGTTAATGGAAAAACGACGCAGTCTGTGAAGGTTTGCCAGTTGCAGAGCAGCGTCAAACCCTAAGCGCTCCGCTCTCCATTTTCATTCGAAGTGAAATATCGTATTAAACATAGGTTTGATATAAAGTCGTCATTGTATTAAATATAAAGTTTTGTCTTAAAATATTTTTGTCTCAAAGTTCTTTTGTCTCAAATATAAAGTTTTGTCTTAAAATAATTTTGTCTTAAATTGTTTTTGTCTTAAAATAATTTTGTCTTAAACTATTTTTGTCTTAAAATAATTTTGTCTTAAACTATTTTGTCTTAAATATAAAATTTTGTCTTTAAATTTTTGTCTCAAACTACTTTTGTCTTAAATATAAAGTTTTGTCTCAAAATATTTTCGTCTTAAATTATTTGTCTTAAATATAAAGTTTTGTCTTAAAATATTTTTGTCTCAAACTACTTTTGTCTTAAATATAAAGTTCTGTCTTAAAATATTTTTGTCTCAACCTATTTTTGTCTAAAAGTTTATATTTAAGACAAATCAATTGATATTAATTTTTATTGTAAAATAACTAAAATAAAAAATGAGTTTTTGAGACAAAATATTTTTTTGTCTCAAAAAAATGTCTCAAAACTGCCCTTGGTGTAGTAGTGTGCCAATTTATAAAATGTCTAGAGTCACACATATTTATTTAATAAAGAGACAAGAGACACATTATTGACTCGTATATGGTTGGGTAACATCATCTGGCGTGCAACAGGTCCAATTCTTTCCAAATTTTGGAAGGTCCACAATATCAAGGGTCTAATTTTGCACACCCATCCCACCGTAAAGTGCTCTTTCTGGGTTTTACTCAAATGTATACATGGTCCCATACTTGATATTCCTTTTAGGTCCTCTTTCTATACACATAATATTTCTATCTGTCTTGAGCAGCCTTCAGATTCTACTAGACTTTTCTCACAATTTGCTCCATTTCTGCAAGCATGTCTGGTCCCAAAAGTAGTTTATCCTCTAGACTGTTCCAATTAACCTATGTTTTACAACTTATTCTGTATAGAACCTTAAAAGGAATCACCTTAAGTGATTAATGATAGCTATTGTTGTAAGCGAACACCACCAAGTGTATGTATTCCTCCCATTTACTTGGTTTTTGCATTATATGTATCCGTAGCATATATTCCAACACCATTCACCCACTCAATTTTTCCATCTGTCTACGAGTGGTACGCGATACTAAAATGAACTTGTGTGCCCAAACTAGTGAAAAGGGTCTTCCAAAATATTGATTTAAACTTGATATATCTATCCGAAATCACTACTTCGACATTCCATGTAGCCTAAAGATTCCTTGCATAAATATATCTGCAATTTGCACAGTTTTGTATGTGGATTGTAAACGAATGAAATGGGTTTCTTTTCTTAATTTATCAATTACCACCATAATTGAATCATTTTGTCTTTTATTTTTTTGGTAAATTGGTTATAAAATATAAAGTAATAACTTCCCATTTCCATTCTAATGGGTGGAGAAAGCCAGTTGGGTGTTGGTGTTCCACTTTAACTTGCTAACATTCCAGGAATTTAGCTAAATACTCAGTGATGTCCTTTCTCAGTCCACGCCAAAAATAATTTATTATTATAATAGAAAATAATTTGTGATATCTAGGATGGGAAGCATAGGGGTTTCTATGGAATTCATCCAAAATTATTTTCCTAATAGTCATTTGGTTAGGTACATATATCATTTCTCTAAAGGTCAATAGTTCGTCATTATTCATACCAAAATTTGACTGATTTTCAAGGCTATTAGCTTGGTTAGCTTGCTTTCACATAAACATATATTCTGGGTATTAAATTGCAACTTCCTTGATCTGATTTGAAAAATCAAATTCCACCTTACTATATAAAATTTCATATACATAATGTAGCTTTTTGCTTAATGCATCAAACACCCAGTTTTCCTTTCCTTTTATATATTTGATATCAAAATCGAATTCACTTACAAAGGTTATCCACCTAGCTTGTCATGCATTAAGATTAGATTGTTGGAAGAAACTATGTAGGCTTCTATGGTTATTCATTAACACAAAATTTTTACCCAATAAATAATGTCTCCTTACTTTCAAGGCATGCACCACAACAATTAATTCGATATCATAAGCAGAATATCTTTGCTCATGTTCTTTTAATTTCTGGGATTCATAAGCAATTACCTTGCCTTCTTGAATCAATACTCCTCCCACTCCTTGACATGCATCAGTGCAAACAATGAAATCCTTCTCTGGATCTGCAATCTTCAGTACTAGGTCTAAAGTTAGAAAATGTGTCAGTTGTTCAAATCTACGTTGACACTCAACAATCCACCTAAAATCTCTGTTGAGTTGTATTATATTATTTACATGACTAGCCCACCTAGTTAATCGGGGGGTTAGAGGGGGGGAAGAGCACTCCCTTCGTTGCGCTGATTACGCAATGGGAGGGTCACAGGGGGGCGGTGGCAGCCCCCCTATCCAAGGGGTTTGAGGTGGGAGGGTAGCCCCCCTCTATGAGGTCCAAGGTAGCACCTCAGGGAAAATTGTTTTGGACCCTATATTAGGTTGGGCGGACCTACCTATGGTTTTGTGCATGGTTTCGCACATGGTTTTGGGTGCAATGGTTTTCGATCCATGGTATTGGATGCCTCAGAAATTATATACATGTATTGTAACACTGAAAGGAATATAATGAAAAATCAATTTGGTAGTCCCAGTTTTGGGATCTAGGGGAAAATATTTGTGTATATGTGTTTTATGTGTTATGCTCTTACATTGTTTATTTTCTGTGCTTTAGAATTCATATGCAAGTAATTTTTGTATGGGGTTAAAACCTACAGTCTCTTCCTTTCTTCTACAAAGAAGTGACAGGATAGGCTATTCTAGATAACCCCTCAATGAAACAATGGTAATATCAAGACAAGCCTATAAAATATCAAATATCGGTGACATTACTGGGAATAGGCCACTCCATAATGGTTTTGATTTTCTCAAGGTCAACAACTATCCCTTCCACAGAAATTATATGCCCCAATATTGTATTTAATTCTTATCAAAGTCACATTTATTGTACTTGGCGTATAGCTGATTCCCTTACAATATTTGCAAAACTATTTGCAAATGTTTCTTGTGCTCCTCCAAAACCCTTGAATATTGAGTATGTCGTCAATAAAAATGAGAACAAATTTATCAAGCTAAGGATGGAAAATTCCATTCATGAGGCTCATAAATGTTGCAGGGGAATTGGTAATCCCAAAGGGTAGAACCACAAATTCATAATTCCCATACTGCATTCTAAAAGTTGCCTTAGGAACATCTTCTTCTCATACCCTTATTTGATGATAACCTAATCGTAGATCAATGTTGGAAAATACCATGGCACCTTTGACTTGATCGAATAAATCATCAATCCTTGGAAATAGGTATTTGTTCTTAATATTTAACTTATTAAATACACTCTCTCATAGTACCATCCTTTTTCCTTACAAACAACATGAGAGCACCCTAGAGTAGTACACTCAGGCGAATATATCATTTGTCAAGCAGCGCTTGCAGCTGCATTTTCAACTCAGTTAATTCAAGTATGCTCATTTGATAAGGAGTCTTTGACACAGGTGCAACCCTTGAACGTAATTCTATGGTAACATATTTGTCCCACTTGGGAGGTAGTCCAAGAATCTCTTCCAAAAACACATCCACAAAATCTTGAACAATTGGCAGGTTTCCTAAAGTAATAGTCATATATTTTGAGTTGGAATACCCTACTTTCACAACATATATTTGACATCCTTTTCAAATAAACTTGCCTAAATGGGAGGCAGTGAATGGTCACAACCTGATGGGTCTCTTGACCCCTTGGATCTCTTGTCTCATACCCTCCTTAGTAAGGTAACTGATGGCTTTATCCTTGTAGTTTACTAGGGACTAATGCTCTTCTAACCAATCCATGCCAATCAAGATATCATATGATCCTAAGGTTAACACATTCAGATTTACATCTATTTGATGGCCAGTTATTTCTACAGGGCAATCATCTAATTTCACTAACACCCTTCTTTTTTCCCTAGTGGCCAATTGTACCAGCCAAGGGTTTTTAAATTTATGAGCCTGTAAACGGAAAAGTTCTACAATTTTTAGATAGATATAACTCAAGCTTGCTCTTGGATCTATCATATTAGACACAACATGGTTAAGCATATTTCCTTTGAACTCAATCAGGTTCGACTGATACTCAAGTTGATGGTCATCCAAAGCAACGTTAATTCAGGGTATACTTTTGGCCACCTCACCCGTGGTAGAAGCCTCCTGAATATTAGTAGTTTGTTTTGTCTTAGCACGATAGGGGAACTTTTTGTAGTAATTAGGCTTCCCTCAACCTCAACATTGTAATGGAGGTTGCTGAGATTGATTGACCTCAGGTTTGCTAGATACTTCTATTTGTCTAGTTTCGTTTTGTGGCTTGATTTTCTATTGAATCCTCCTCACAAATTTTTTAAACTGGCCCCTAAATTCATTTTTATTATTTACCGCTTTAGCATTTTTTATGCAAGGGGGAGTTTTTCATCCCTTTCTTACTGGGCCAATTCTTACTGCCTTCCCCCTTCTATTTAATCTTCTAGTAGCAAATCCATTCCTTTCAAATTGTTTTCTCCATGGTCTTAGGATTATTGAATTCTAGGCGCTCTTTCATATATACTGGTAAACTACTCATAAAATGTTGTACCTTAGCCTTTTCCTCACGTACATAAGGCACATATCTCAATAAGGATGTAACCTTTGTCACAAACTCATCCATGGATAATTGTCCTAGTCGAAGGTCATGGGATTCCTTCACCTTATCATCATAAAACCATTTAATCAAGTACTTCTCCTTAAAGTATTTTTGAAACTCACTCTAATTCACTCTCTACTCATCAACTGCATGGACCGTTTTGATCTCTTACCACCATTGTGTGGCTTTCCCTTAGAGATGGTAAACAACTAATCTTGCCTTTAAGTTGTAACTATACTCATATATTTGAAAATACTTGTTCATGTTAATCAGCCAAGCTTCAACGACTTCTTCTACCTTCCCATCAAATGTTGGGGGTTTTTTTTTTTTAATTCTCCTTGTAATTCCACTTTCTGCTTTTTATTTTTCTTAGGGGTGGAGGCATTATCATATTCTTCTTCGTTTGCATCATCTTCATTCTTATCTCCTCCTGGTCACTAAGTGTCACTCCCCACAGGTATATTCTCATCTCCGAACCTGTGCTCTTCCTCTCTGTCTTCATTACCTAAACTTGGTATGGATTGTCTATGGTTCTATTGATCAGAGAGGCTCCTCGGGATTATTTCATGATCCTGCATCAATCTCTCATTATCTTCCCACAGATGAACCATTTCAACTTTTAGCTGTTGAACTATTTCCAAAAGAATAGTAGTGGGGTTTTCGTATTCTCCTCCTAATTGTACTCAAATCTGGGTTAACTCCTGCAATGGGTGTAGGACTAGTTTCTATTGCTGGTCTTACAGTTTGAGCACCCACAACTCCTCTCCTCATAGTGCCTTCTTTGTGAACACAACATATTCAAAATTGTTATTTGATTTCCCAAATAGGCCACAATTTTGCAACTTGGCTCTGATACCACTTGTAACAACCAAATACTATCAAACATAATA
>APFE031755798.1:51106-55293 GCA_000404065.3 Pinus taeda | reverse complement strand
GCTCCTCAAGATTATTTCATGATCCTGCATCAATCTCTCATTATCTTCCCACAGATGAACCATTTCAACTTTTAGCCGTTGAACTATTTCCAAAAGAATGGTAGTGGGGTTTTTGTATTCTCCTCCTAATTGTACTCAAAATCTGGGTTAACTCCTGCAATGGGTGTAGGACCAATTTATATTGTTGGTCTTACAGGTTGAGCACCCACAACTCCTCTCCTCATAGTGCCTTCTTTGTGAACACAAGATATTCAAAATTGTCATTTGATTTCCCAAATAGGCCACAATTTTGCAACTTGGCTCTGATACCACTTGTAACAACCAGATACCACCACACATAAAAAATTTATTTTTAATTTTACCATTTAACAACTATTATGATTCAGTCTAATTCACTATATGCCTTATCAATATCTCATAACTATATGACTCTTTACTTGGAATATAACATTTAGTAGTAAATTGCGGTGAATATAGCAACATATGTGTATAGTCTTTGATGACAGTCAAATCACACCCGAATTGATTGTTATGATACCTTTTAAGATTATGATGTATGCATAATGTACCTCGGGTTTATTGTGACAGATGGGTTCTCAAATTTTCCTCTTAATGAACTCAACATTAACTTCAGCTTACTCTATATGGGACACCTAGTTCCATGGAATCCCTTGATGATCCCTGGTGAAAATCAGACGGTTTTCATTTTTTAGATGTGGCTAAGCATAACCGCTTTGTTTTCAATCTCTCCTCCCACATTTTTGCTCTGCCATCTTGCAACCGCAATTCGGCTACCGAACCCTGAGGCAACGATGGTTCCAATGCCTCGATTGATACCACAATTTGGTACTCTCCAAAGCTTTGTTTGTCATCCCTCTTGTAGAATGATTATTGTTCTTTGGTATCACTATTTTTTTATTCTAGAAGATTTATAGAGGGTTGCTACTACCACAGGTGATAGGATACTCAGAGAGTGGTCCATCAAAGTGTTATTATTTTCTTTGCACTTTTATGTCATGTTAACCTTATAGGTAACAACTAAGTTCTTCATTCCTTGCCCATCTCTCGTTTCTTTTAGAATTTATATTTTCTTACAAGCTTGGAATGGTTCTCTTCTAGAACAGGTAAATCGTTTGGCTATGCCAAACCTATATTCTTCATGTGAGGTGTGTTTATGTTGTTCCTATTGCTTACCTAAGTAATTCCACTATAGTTGTCTTTATTATTAAATCAGAAATATTATGGCTAATTTTCACGTTGCCACTTGCAAGTATGAGGGGATTCCATATCGTTTTACTTCACAATCATTCTGAATATTGTTACGCATGACTCTACGGCAATCAACCCTTAACTAGCATTTTATTATGTTCCAGGTGTTGTTCTATGTCGAAGACTAAATCTTTTTTGTTAAGGGTTGTGAGTCCACTCTCTAGTTTGTCACACCCATGCTTAAGGCTCTAGTCAGTTAATAATCTAAATCAATTTTGGTCGAGTCTTATGCCTATAGAGTCGAAATATCCTTAGAGGGTTTTTTTTTCTTATCTCTTGTGTTTAATTGTTAAAGGTCATGCTACATTTAAGTAGTTACAGTATTTTAAGAGAGTATTGGATAGAGGAGGGAGTTTGTCCGCCCCTACTATGATTTTATTGTAATGAATCAGATATAAAATATTGTTTGAGGTTATGAGCCAAAGAAATTTGAATTCATGTATATTACGTGAATGTGTCTCTTACAGATGTTGCTTTTCCCAATTGGTATATATGTATTAAAGGAATAATTCAAGAATTTTCTTAGTTAATTATCATGGTTCCAGTGTTCAACTTGAGTTTTCACTATTGTCCACATTTATAGGCCTTTTAATCAAATCTTTAAATTGTAATCCCTTGGACCTTATCAAGGGTTAATTCTATGATGGTTGACTAGATAACAACATCGTTCTCTATTTTTTATTATTAATTTATTCATGTTAATGTCTTTTCTGTATTTCCTTCCTAAAACTTAGTCTCAACAATTACAATTGTACCGAGTAAGATAGACAGGACCCCGACCCCACTGGGTTCTGTCCATACCAACTCTGGATATAATACACTTATGCATAGAAGTGGGAATGTCCTCAAAATAGGCCTTTGGCTTAATTTTAAGGCTAACCCACTTTAGTTAGTTATTTTGCTTACAAAGCACATCACTAATTTATTCTACACTATTCCTTTTGACAAGAATATCTCAGGTCAGACCCTTTCAATCCATAGATCACTTACTCCTTTTATACACAGGAGGACTATTACAGTGAGGACAAAAAATGAAACTTATATAAACATTTCCAACACAGTATCTGTAGCACATTTCCTTAATACAATTAGTATTTTCATAACAGGAAACACATTTCCAACCCAATAATTGTGGCACATTTCCTTAACAGAGTTACATGCAAAGATTTAATACTTTCAAGATTTTCATAACACAAATAAAATATATACAACACTACAAGTAGAAACATTATTAGTTTGAAATTTAGTGTACTTATCTACTTACTCAAATTATTAGGGAATTAACAGGGGTAGAAACTCTTTCATCCAACTAGTGAGATTGGAAATTACATCCAAATCTCCCCCTGAGCTTCTTCAATTTTCCAGAGTTGTATCATAAGCAATATCGGTTCTTAGACCTCAAGACTCTTTGTCGAGTCAAGAACTCTTAACTTCAGGTTTCCACTAGTTCCTGACCAACTCAAGAACACCCTCTTCACCTTGGTAGCTTCGTGCTCAAGGTTTATTTCTTTCCTCCTTCTAGCCTCAGGCTTCCTTCTCGTTCTACCTTCCTTGGCCATTTTTCCCAAAGTGAGATATTTTCATCTCTATGGGAGGAGGACAGAATTGTCTCAACTACTTGGAAAAACTTAAAAAGTTATTCTTAAGGTCTTTTCTCATAATTCCAAATTTGTATATAATATTTCTTTTTTTTAGAAAATAAACATAGGCTTTAACTTCCTAGAGTTTGTGTTTTTTCTTGATTTTATATTTTACTACTAAAACTTACCAAATTTCTGTATAATAAAATAAATAGCAATATTTACACCACCAAGAAAGATGTTACCATCAAAGCATAAGTTCAACACAAATATGGAATTAAAAGTTTATCCATGAATAAATATGAACTCACCGAGGGCTAACCATGGGAGTCCCACATTGCCTTATTCCTCTGTATAACACGTGAACTCTAATATTTCATAATGTCACATGCAGTTTCCTCCATATAACAAATGAACTCTAATATTTCACAATGCCACGCGGAGTCAAGAGGAAAAGGATTCAGATCTAAATTGGGATACATAAGCAAATGGTTTATGACAAGTAAGAATTCAAAATTGTCTATCTCAAAATGCAAAAATTGATAATATTAAAGACACTAAAATATAGCCTTGTGCCAAGAGAATAATACCAAGACATAGTTACAGAATTATCTATCTCAACTTTGTAGAATTTTTATAACAAAAGTTTGCATTGGAGGGAAGTCTAAATCTGGATAGATCGAAACACTCCATATGCGAACTTTACACAAATAATCAACAATCAGCCAAGATGTTGATGTTCACAAAGATAGAGGTTAAGAAATTTACAGGGGTTGAAGTTTGAACCAATGATTAAACGAAGACTAAACCCTCCATTAATTTACTATATATTTACATTTACTGGTAGAAGACCACGACTTCATGCTATTTCAGTGTTTCACAACACAGATAGAGCTGACATGGCCCCTGAAAAATGATATAAATATGTTGTATGGGTTTTTTCCAAGAAATATATTGCATATGATATATCGCGATATTATACCGAAATAATCAGACTCCTCTCCTAAGCATTTTCTGGTAGCGCTCCAGCGATCGTAGTCGCTCCATTTCCCATTTCTGATGGATCTTGGCAATGAATTCTTCCGCTAATTTGTCAACATCCCCATCCGCACATTGATCCGCGTTTTTTCTCACTTTATCTCCGTTACTAAGTTGTCCTGCGCCATTACCAACGCCAATAGTGGTCTCTTTATTTAGATCTCCAGCTTCTTCTGTTCTCTGCACCGCTGATTGACCAACTGTAATTAGGTCTGCTTTTACCCACGAAGAAGATGACAACGAGGCCGACATTGAAGAACGGAATTGCCTTTCAGATTGCATATTGTAGCAGAAGAGATT
>APFE031755798.1:8606-46106 GCA_000404065.3 Pinus taeda | reverse complement strand
CAAGATGTGGAATCTGATTATCAAATTCTTGAAATGATTTTGCTTTTGTGAATCTATCCAAGCGATCAAGTTTCCGCTCAACAACATTGTTAGTTTTGGATGATTCAAGAAAAATTACATCTCTAGATACAACAAACCTTTTATTTACTTCATCATAGAGATGGTATGCTTTGGAGGTGTTTGAATACCCCAGGAAGATACACTTATGACTTCTAGCACCAAGTTTGTTTCTATCTACCTTTGGTATCAAGGCATAACAGGTGGAACCAAAGACCCTGAGATGCTTTACTGAAGGAACATGACCATACCACATTTCATATGGAGTCTTTTTTCTAATAGCATTAGATGGACATCTATTATTTATATATGTAGCACATATAACAGCATCAACCCAAAACATTATCTTTACATTTTTGAAGAAGAGCATGGATCGTACCATATTTAAGATTGTCCTATTCATTCTTTCAGCTACACTATTCTATTGGGGATTATAAGGCACAGGTGTTTGATGTTTGATCCCATGTTGGCGAAGATAGTTTTCAAATTCATTTGATGTGTATTCTTTTCCATTATCAGTGTGAATAGACCCCATATGAGATTGTGCATCATTTTCAATCCATTTATGAAAATTCTTGAATGTTTGAAAAGCATCAGATTTGTTCTTCAATAAATAAACCCAACAAATTCTGGTGTAGTCATCAATAAATGTCATCATATATTTATTTCCATTTGCAGAAGGAACAGGCATTGGACCTCATAAATCTGAATGAATGAGTTCAAGTTTTCTATGTGCTCTTAAATGTGAATCATGAAAAAATTGTTTGCTATGCTTTCCTAGAATACAAGCATCACATTGCTTAAATTTCCTAGGAATTGTAGCAAACCAGCAACACCATTTTTCTTCAACAAGCAGAGGTTGTCATAGTTCAAATGTCCAAATCTAGCATGCCATAATAAACTTGATGGAAGTGTACCTTTTTCTTGATGAGAATTGTATGAGAAATGTTGTGTACGAGCAGAGGTTCCTTGTAGCTTGAAAAGTCTTTCTTCTTCTATTCCCCTCATGAAAAGTAAGTGGTCAAATGTTTTTCATACCTCAATCTTGCCATCAAACATATGAATGGAGTGACCTTGTTGGTAGATGTGAACCAAGGACAATAAGTTTCTCTTGATCTGTGGGAGATATAGAACATGATGCAGAATAAAGTCTGGAAGACCAGGCAGTTTAAGCTTGATTGTGCCAAGCCTTGATGGCTTGATTTTTGATTGGTCTGCAAAGTATACTGCTCCATCAACATTGTCAGTGAAATATTCAAAAAAATCTTTTCTATGAGTCATGTGGCAGGTTGCTCTTGAATCAAGCAATCAATCATTTTTCCAAGAAGCAAGTGAAGCATTAAATAAATCTTCATTTACTCCAATGTTACATTGTGCCACAACATAGTGAGTGGATTCAGGTGCTTTACCTTTGTCTGTATCATCAGTTTTACCTTTCTGTTAGTTTCTTTTCTGCTCAATTTTGTCCCATGGTAGCTTGCATGTAGAGGCATCATGTGATCCATTTCTCTTGCAGCGTATGCAGTGCAAATCTACCTTTTCTCCTTGAGAATGTCTGCCCCGCCACCCCCCGGCCTCTGAAATATATTCCTCTTCCTCTTCGACCACCTCTTCCTCTTGAAGAATCTTGAGCATGATGTTTTTCTTTATGAGCAAGGCACACAGCCTCTTCAAAAGATTCAGGGGTTGTCTTCTTTCCAAAAGATTTCTCTCTTTCAGCAAACCTTTTCACAAGAGAGTCAAAGGTAATATCTTTAAGATTTCCATTTGCTTGCAATGACTCAAGATAATTGGAGTAAGTAGGATAAAGCGCCTTGATAAAAGCAATAAGAGGAATATCCAATTCAACCTTAGTGGATTTGATATCACGCATTATAGAATTTACTTCAAATGTAAGAGCAAGAGGATCATTATTTTGCAGTTCAAGAGAGAAGAGTTTAATCATGAGTTGAACAACTTCAACTGCAGAATGTGAGTCATAGAGTTCTTTCAGCTTTTGTAAGGCTTCAAAGGAAATTGAATATGACAAAATATGGTGACTCACCTCTTCATTTACAGATGTTGCAATTAATGCATAAGCTTTGTTGTTCTTGTTTTCCCAAATGACGAGCTCTTTGTCTGAAGTAGGATGTACTAGTTCATTGTCTCCATCTTCGATACACACTCCTTTCCACAACCCATTGAAAATGAGGGTGTGTTTTATCATCTGGGACCATTCAAGATAGTTCTCCTTGCCAGTGAGAACTATTCCCACCATGGATATGATTGAATGCATTCTGTAAAAATTACTTCTACTGATAGAAAAATACTTCTGCTGGCAAAAAAAATCTGTGTACTATAAAAATACTTTTGCTGGGAAAATGTGCTTCAAAAATATACAACCTTATTCGTCCTTCTTGAATTAATATACAAAGATCAAAACTATATTCTATGCATATAGAATATCACCATTTTTTATTTTTTTTTTGCATTACAATATGGTTGCAATTCAAGAGAAATAGTATCAATTGCTCAAAAGTGAATCAGAAATCTGATGCAAATCAGAATTTTCCAAACACTTGGATGGAAATATAAATCCCTATGCTCAAATCCTATGCTTTATACCTTGACTGCATACTTTCTCATTGGAAAAATACATCTCTTTCCCTTTCTGTCTCTCAATCTTCAATGATGCCTGATGCTTGGTAAGGCGTCACGTGATAATTAAATAAGTGTTCAAACTCAGCTTCTGGCGAGTCTTGAAGGGAGCGATGTATATCCCACTTCTGACACCAAGCGTATGGAGGGAGTAAGTTAAATCAACTT
Source organism: Pinus taeda (assembly GCA_000404065.3). Lineage (NCBI taxonomy): Eukaryota > Viridiplantae > Streptophyta > Pinopsida > Pinales > Pinaceae > Pinus > Pinus taeda. The sequence goes on along the minus strand of APFE031755798.1, from coordinate 43,244 downwards.
AGATCTCTTCGACTCCATCTTCATCCTCAGAATCATCTTGCACTTTGACTTCCCGCTCAACTTGAATGTGAACATATCCCACAAGTAGTAGCCGTTGCGCATGTCGACTTCCCGCTCAACTTGAATGTGGACAGATCCACAAGTAGTAGCCATTGTCTGCAAACAAAAAACTTAGGCCAGGTATGAGTCAATTCTGGCACACGTGACCCACAGTTGCAATTTAAATAATGAAGGCACAAATCATAAGAGATATGTATGAAAACCCTTGTAGCTTTTCTGCGACAAATGGATCAGATTAAATTGTTGTAAAGCCTTCAGTAAGGAATAGCATGGGAAGGGAAATGTATGAAGGTTTTTGGAATAGCAGTTCAGACCATCTATGCTATACAACAGTTCAGTAAATTTCCCAAACAAAGAGAGCAAACATGTCAAAGTACAGGAGATAAAATTAAAAACAAAGTGCGTATTCAAATGCACAACTCCCATAGAAGGCACGATAACCAGAATGAACTAGATTACCAGGTAATGGCACATTCACTGAAGCGGATAAGATCTCTGCAGCAAGATATGATCCATCTTACATGAAAAGCTATCTAGTAGGGAAAGTGGCAGAAGAGCATATTACACATGAGGAGGGAGGCCGAGGTAACGTCGATTCATATACCATCAACAGATCTACACATATTTCTGAGTTGGTCTAAGGTGGCAGGTTTTAAAACGCATATGGCAGAGGGCGCAGTTTTTTTTTTAAACGCATATGACAGCCTTAAGCAGGCTTCAGGCAAACAGGCAGAATATACGAGGAAAATGACAATAGGAGTTACATTAAAATTAATTTGGGGCGCTGGCTTTGATATCATGTCAAGCCAGGCAGTAACTCCTCAAGGCAAAAATGATTGGTATGTTTATTCCTTCAGGTTGGCCTTATTATAAACATGAAGGAAAGGCAAAAATGATTGGTATGTTTATTCCTTCAGGGTGGCCTTATTATAAACATGAAGGAAAGAAAAGATTGTTCAGTTCATCTCCCGATGATTGTTCACATTACTTATTTATTTATTTACATTATGTTCACCCAATCGTGATGATTAGGTGTCAAGAGTACCTTTGCATGGGTATGGAGTATTGATGATTGTTCACATTACTTATTTATTTATTTACATTATGCTCACCCAATCGTGATGATTAGGTGTCAAGAGTACCTTTGCATGGGTATGGAGTATTGATGATTGTTCACATTACTTATTTATTTATTTACATTATGTTCACCCAATCGTGATGATTAGGTGTCAAGAGTACCTTTGCATGGGTATGGAGTATTGTACGTTGAAGAAACATTTTTTTAATATGTGATTAAGATTTGATTGTATTTTTAAGAGATTTATGTTATACAAAATAGTTAAATGAAGTTATCTTATTTATTTATAAAAATTTAGTAAATTTTATCTATCTAATTTGGTAAATTTTATTTGTCTACAAAATTTTCGTAAATGTATATAAGAGAAGAGTCACAAAAGTAAATAACTTTTATAATGTAAGGAAGATGCATAGTTTTTAATTTATAAATTTACCATTCCAAAATCATATATTATATAATAATATATATATATTATATAACACACGATATATACAAAAAGATTGACATCTTTAGAATTTGAAAAATGGTTAATCTGCAAGTTTTTCATTAATTAAAAACAATCATTTGTTTTTTTTTAATTGAGTAGTCAGATTTGCTTGAGAGTGACCCAATTGGTTATTATGTGATATTACATGAGATTATTTATTATTAAAATAATTTCAAATATGACATATTTAATGGTTGTTTCAAATTACAAATATTTCAAGATCATAAATAAATCTCTTATAAGTAAAAAACACTTTAAATAAAATCTATAAAATAATATATGCCTTTATTAAAAATAACTAATAATTATTATCCATATTATTTTTCAATTATTAATCCACACTTACCTCCCCTCAAAAATATTATAAAATTTTAAACTTTTCTTACTTTTAAAATTTATCACATTATTTTTTATATTTCTAATTTCTTAATCATAAATCCTTTTACAATTATATATAACATTTTTTTCCACACTTAACTCCCTCTCACGTATTATAGAATTTTAAACCTTTCTTATTTTTAAAATTTATCATAGCTTTTTTTTATATCTCTAATTTCTTAATTATAAATCCTTTTACAATTATATATAACAATTTTTTTCAAACTTAATAATTCACTGATAAAATTTTAAATTTTTCTATTTTAAAATTTATCACATCCTTTTTCTAACTCTAATTTCTTAATAATAAATCTTTTTACAATTATATATAACCATTTTTAAAAAATTTAATATTTTATTTACTAAAATTTACATTTAATAATTTATTTACTAAAACTTACTATAATAATCAACCTATCAATAAGCTTTCTTATTTATTCATGTTCCAGTTTTAAAAATAAATCAAGGGTGTGATTTCAAAGACAGTGATATTTGCAATCAAAAGATTTAGAACAGTCTGTGAAGGAGTGCCTTGTTAAGGGGGGTTATCCATTCTAGTCTCAGGTATACCAAAAAATCCAGCATGGTTTCCACTGGTGCGGCTCAAGCAGGCTTAGACGCCCCTTTGAGTCGTGGCCTCTCAACCACAAGGTAAGAGCGATTTTCAGGATTCACCCACTTATCAACCAAAAAAAAGACAGTGATATCTGCAATAATTGAATATTCTTTTAGTCATCCAATAACCCACCCGGGTGACTTGAACGGCTAGATGCCTGCCTCTCAACCACAGAGATTATCAACAAAAAAAGACAGTGGTATCTGCAATAATTGAATATTCTTTTAATCATCCAATAACCTTTTTTTTTTTAATTGACACCCATTGGATCGTTAATCTGATTTTTGTATTTAGCTAGATATATGTAAGATTCAAATGTTTGTACAGTTGGAAAAGAGTGATTTCTAACCAGTAATTTGTTTGGAAGTTCTAGTTTATTTTTTAATTTAATTGGTTTATAATTCAGTAAAGATTAATTGAAATTAAATTTTGATTAAAATTATTCAAATATATTAAAAATAAAGTTTTTTTAGATATTAAATCTATGTATATTAAAAATAAAGTTTTTTAAGATATTAAATCCGCTCAAAAACTCAAATTAAACTCTCCAAATTAAAATTTCACCCATCCAATTCTAACCAAAAACGGTAAAACCAAACAAAGCCCACAGTTATAGGTTAGTCCAGAAATGAAATTTCAATGGCGGCGAAGTAAATAAATAGATAAAGATCATCGTGAAACGATGTGTGTATTGGGTCAAACGACGGCTCCCACAAGCGGTGTTTCTTAGCGCACTCGGTTACGTTAGTGACCATTCATTCGCATCATCCACAGCAACAAAATGCATTCCGTACAGAGAACGTTTTAAGGTCATTTCCTGCAATCTTCCAGGTCAAACTGGTTCCAAATCTCTTCACCATCTTTGGGCAGAGAGGGAATGAGCGTATAGACAGTTAAACCATGGATTGTTAGGTTCTTAATATGGAACCTAGAGGAATGAGGGTATAGAGAGTTAAACCATGGATTGTTAGGTTCTGAATATGGAACCTTTGGATAGAATATAAGGAATGGAATAATAACGAGACACTCCAATTTCCATTTGCAGATAGGAGGGTTCACTTGAAGTATATGACCATTTCAAGTAGATTGATATAAATTCGTTCCAACACATCCACGGAGTTCAGGTTGGTGAAAGACATAATCCTGTGTGCATAATGAAGTTATGAACAAGGAAGAAACTTGAACTGAGGGAGAAAACAATTATTTTATGAACAAGCTTGAACTTGTGAATAATTTATTGAGTTTAGGTTTATTGTGCAGCTTAATATTAGGAGATGTGTATGTTTGTCAGTTACTTTATACATTTTTAAAATCAAAATTATGTTTTAAATAAAAAAATGATATTGAATATAAATATGTTGTAAATTACTTTTAAGTTAAAAAACAAATCAAAAATTTTAATAAATTATTTCACAATCTATATTAACTAATTTATGTTAATATCAATTTATATATATATTTATATATTAGTATATTCATATATATTTATTTTTTATCATTAAAATTTTTATTTAGTCATATATACTCTATTTAACATTCAAAAATATAATTTAAAAAATGAAAATAACATATTTTACATACTAAAAAATTTAAACTTAGACTTAAAGCAATTTCATCCTTCTCCATTCTTAAAATAAATTTATACAAATTAAAAAAACCAAAATAATTTAACTTTGATCGAGCCTCATAAACTATATATATCCCTCTGCTTCAAACCCATCATTCGTTGACCCTTTATTCATTAACGGCTATGATTCTGATTCTGAAAGCATATTCAACTCTGTATATTGCTAATTTTATGTCAATGAACAGTTTTTTGTATTTTGTTTTAGTGCAGGCTGTTTAACTACGGTATAAGATTCATTTGGCAGATCTAAAGAGTCTACCCAAGAAAAGTGAAATCAATCCCAGAGATAAACACATTTTCAGGTATATTAACTTATCATTTCTAACGTATTCACATCTCCACTAGTTACTATACAGTAGTTAGCATTTCCACTTCTTTGGAATTGCATGCAGTGCAGAAAAACCTTCCAGAAATGAACATCAAATACGTAAAACGAATTGTGGAGGAAGGAGGGATATATGTGGATCAACTATTCATCCATGACCCCGATGGCTTCATGGTTGAGATCTCTGATTGCGACAACTTTCCACTGGAGCCTATCATGGGTTCTGCAGCGGCCTCTCTGAGATTGCCTTCTCACCTACGTAATCCTCCAATAGAAAGATCTACGTATGCAAATTCTACCCTCTGTCCTGGTGAAGTGGTTGTTTTCAGACAACAAGAGTTTGTGGTATAATATTGTTCTGTGTACCATCCAATATTTTCCCATTATGTTATTAAATAACATATGACAGGAACATACTTTCTTTTTGATAAGCAATGGGATGAATTTGGTTAGACTTCACAAGTAGTGTCAGGTTTCCCTTTTATCAAGGCTATATGTGCTTTAAAAACCTTATTTCTCGTAATTTAATCGATTAAGAATGTCTGTGAAAATTCTGATAAGAAATTTAAATGGTTAAATCTTTAAATTCCAATCAAAACCAAAAGCAATACTAACATAAAAACAATAAATTGAAAATGTAAAAGCTCAAAACCAGAAATATGTTCGTAAAAAAATACTTTTTTAAGAAGAAAAAAACACTAGTTCTATATATATTAAAAGTCTAGTACATATAACAATGTTATAAATATCTCGATCCATACATTAAAGCAAATATATAAAAAAAAAATGCAGAGTGCTTAAATGTTGCTAGAAATTCATATATACTAATTCTAATAGCATTATAGATCGAAAATAAATTGAAAATCTAATTGCTTCTCAGAAATGTTACTCATGATTAAAAAAAATAATATTATTAGAATTATCCTTATCTATTATAAATGTTTAATGCATGATGCCATATTGCCCCTGAAAACCTGCTTTTTGACAACTGGTCTGCTTCCTTATTGTCTTCTCTGAATAGATATGTCCTGGGAAGTGACAAAGACCAGCACCTGTTTGATTATGTGAAAATGAGTCGAATGCAAAGTATCCCAAAATACCTTCCATAAGAATTTTCGAGTTTCCATAGATATTGATAATATTGAGCTGTTTTCCTTTGGCTAACCAAAGCAGCCCCACAAAAAAAACCAAAATACCTTCCATAAGAATTTTCGAGTTTCCATAGATATTGATAATATTGAGCTGTTTTCCTTTGGCTAACCAAAGCAGCCCCACAAAAAAAACCATAATTTCAACTGTAATGTTGGTACCAAGGCCATTTATAAACTTAATACAAAAGACAAAAATAAACGACCACGTTTTCCATTAATCATAATATAGATGGATCATTTTCTCCTCAGTATCAATAACTCAACTATCGGTGAGCCTTGTTCACTGACATATCGACACATTGAAATCAGTTTGATCCTTAAATATTTCAATGTAATCCTCTTTTGCCCATAGTTAATTACAATTTTAAGGATGATAGGAAATGATGACTTAAAGGAGCCATTTTTCAAAAGATTTTTTTTTGTTTTCGTGTTTTGTTTTTATTTTTATGTTTAATAAGAAATTAATTTTTTAATTTTTTTTAAATATTTTAATAGTTTAATCTCATCCTATTTTAATTTTAATAGGTTTAAAGTTTATTAAAATAAATATTAATAAAGCCTAGTATTAATATTAATATTTAATAATTTTAATATTAAATATTAATAAGTTTAATAATTTCCATTGTCATTTATTTATGATCATATCCATAAGAGGTAGTTATAATTAAGTCATTTATCTAGTGAGTTAAGTAAGTCATTTACTTATAACCATATTCATGAGAGTAAGTCATTCATCTATGACTATATATATCCATAAGAGGAGTCATTCATTTATGACCATTTGATGGGTTAAGTAAGTCATTCATCTGATGTGTTAAGTAAGTCATTCATTTATGACCATAGTCATTCATTTATAACCATATCCATGAGAGTAAGTCCTTCATTTATGACCATATCCATGAGAGGTAGTTGTAACCAGGGCTTCTCGGGAGGTCACCCATCCCAGATCACCTCTAGCTCAAGCGCACTTAATCGTGGAGTTTTCCCCACAATCAAGCTCACTTAGCTTGCTACCCCATTTTTTAAGTTTATATATCCTACTTTTTAATCTAGTCAACCTAAGCTTAGTTATGTAAGTCAGTCGCTCTTCATAAGATGTTTCCTTTCATTCTATAGCCCAAATTCATATAAATACAAGTTTGAACAATTCAATTTGAATTATTAATTCGTTGAGAAAAACAAGAAACATAAATAACAGTTCACAACTCGTGAACTAGACCACCGAGGAGCACTTGAAGGTTGTTTTCTTTTGTTTGGGTTAAACTTTCTAACAAAGCCTTTAGACTTGTGACAACAAGAGACTCTCGAACAAGTGACAAGGAAGCAACCTTGGATTCTTGGACAATAACTCGATTGGTGTAGCAAATTCTTTTTAGTGGCTCGTTTTTTTTCTCATTAAAATTGTGTCATCATCATCTTGCCTTTTGGAGCCCTTGCTATAGCTTCGGTCTGTGTCAAATCAAAGGCTCGAACTACAAAGAACAGTCACCGAGTGGCTCAAGTTTGTGGTGGTGCCTCAGACTTGCAAGCATGTGATACGTTAAAACTATTGACAACAATTTGTGAAGGCTCAAGTTCACAAACTCAGTTCTATGACATTCTTGGACAATCATCTTAGCTCAAAGTTAACTTCTGGAAGGGTCGAGGAAGGCTCAAAAAATGTGAACAATCAAATAGCCTGAAAGCTGGAATTAATACGTAGAAATTTGATTGGGTTGCAACAGGACCTTGGACTATGATGTGAAAAATCTCAAACTAAGGTACGACCTCAGTGGCCCGGTGATGTGACTACACTCAAAAATGGATACAATATCTTGGCTTAAGTGTAACATTATTAATTGTGACTAAGGCTCGAATATCTCTGTGGTGAAGTTTCACTACCAAGATTTGTGAAGAGATCTTGGACATTGACATTGTTGAATCTCCTCCTTGACACCAACAACAATGGAAGCCCATTAGGGCCTCAAACCTGTGAGTAGCTCGGCTTGTGGAGAATTGTTAATAATGCAAATCTAAACTTGTGAAAGAGATCTTTGGAGCAGTCAATAAAGATCTTTAAGTAGTCTCATTAAATAACTTTTTGAATGCCTTTTAGAGTGCGGTTGTTTGGAGCTTATCTCTGAGTAGCATATTGAAGCCATTCCTTGAAGACACTATTGAAGACATTTGTTGAAGGCATTCTTAGATAAATGCTTTGAAGACCTTGTGAAGATAATGTTGAATACCAGGATGCATCATTGATGACATCATGAGGTGACTTGAAGGATTTTATTGTATTCCATGAAGAACAGCAAAGACACCTTCATGTGAAGAACAATGTTGCCATTGATGACATGACTTGGAGACTAAGGGAAGGCATAGTTGAAGATTGACAGGGATCGTTGAAGAAGACATTGGGAGTCGTGAAGTATAGCCAAACATATCTTGACAATGTTAAGCTAAGGGTTGGACCCTTGAAAAGACAAGGTTGGTGCTTTGGAGGATAGGGTTGAAGCCCTAGAGGATTAGAGTCCTCAAGAAACTAGGTCAGAGCCTAAATCAAATATAGGGTTGGAGCCTTTGGGGTTGGTGCCTCATAATTGACAAGGTTGGATATTTGGAGGTCAAATTCAGTGCTTGGAAAATACAGGTTGGATCTTGGGAGTTTGAAGATCGGTGTCTTCATCTAGGGTTGGAGCCCTACATATATTGTACTTGATTTATTGAAGAAATTAATAAAAGAATTTATTCTTATTGTTGTTAATTTTGTGTACTAAATATAAGTGATATAACTAGTAAAAGTAAAAATTGAAAATGAATATTGATTCACCCCCCCCCACCCCCTTAGTATTTCAAATAGTGTGTACATGGCTTTTCTGAACAGAACCTGCGTATACTTCTTAAAATTTCAACTTTGTCTTTCCTCTACCTCTGAACTGTTATGCCTTTGTCAAACCTTTTTGCCACATCTGAAGACGCATCCTATTGACATTTGTAACAAGTTGGCTTCCATCAAAGAACCACTCATCAAGAAGGTTTCCATCAAGGACACCACACAATTCATAATGCCAACAATCTCACCCTTTGGACTTGATGGCAACCACTTTGGTGTTTGGTCACCACAACCTATAGATACATGTAAAACACATCAAGACAAGCACCAAGTTCTTTTCAAACACCAAGTTACTCTCCCCCTTTGACATCAAGGGCAAAGGATTGAATAATGTTGAATGAAGGCTTCTCTGTTGAGTGTTGTAGATCTGAACTATTGAGAATTGAATACTCTGAATACTGACCATGCTCCTCCTAAGCACATGCTTATATTTCTGAAGAATGTAATGACTCTATGACTCATATGACTTTTCCTATCACCAAGGACTCAAACTTACATTAATCACCCAATCACAATGGGTTTACATATTTTATTGCAATATTAAATCAACTTCCCAAACATAGTGGCGTTATAAATTGCATCATATGTCCAAAAGGACTTGATCGTAATAGTCCACACATGACTGAATTTTACAATGAGTACATCATATATCTTTGCATGACCTTTACGTCAAATGATAGATATTGCATTTATAACCAAGACACAGAAGACCTCAATAAGACCATGATAGTTATTAGCAACTATCATACACAATATATGATCTGCGCCATGAGCATCTGTCAGCAACATCAAGAAAAACAACCTCTACATTTCCATCATCAATTCGCAAGATATACAACATAAAATTTCCATAGAGGTCTACTATCAACTCATCCTCTTAACCTCATCAAGGCCAACTTGTTCTTTCCCTTAGTAGAAAATTCCTTAATCCATGTTCATCAGAGCATAGACTTTCATGCATCAACCAAGCATATGTCATGTCTTCAAGTATCATCCAATAGATATAGCAGTAATAATCATATCTTCACAAAAACCATTTGCATCATATCATGTACATGTGTAAGCACCATAGTCATCATTCGTGACAACAACATCCTCATCAAATAATCATAACAATAATTACATGTTCTTTCCACAATAACCCCCAACGTATCATGCATGTATCATCACTAGGGAATTTTCTAACATCCATCATCTGATAAGGATCAACCATGACTAGCAACTCATGCATTAATCAACAAGTGTATCATCATAAAGTAATATAGGGATAAGTATCATCATTCCTTAACATCATCAATATGTGACTAAGTATGTCACGTCTCTAAATAGCCATGTCTTCATGAAACCTACAATAACACCATTCTCTTGGCCCATTTTATTCATACAAGAAGAACTATCACACCAACATCACTTCATCAACATGCAACTTAAGTAATCATCCATCAGATCCTTATTTGTAGTTCATCCATCACAGAGATAGAAGTATGCATCTGTTTTCTCATCAATGAGAAAAGAAAACCATGATCTCACCATCATTTGTCAAACTTTTTTAGTGACTTGTATCATCAAAAGAAATAATATACCATGTGAGAAAAAAGCACTATACTATAGGAATAATCATCCATAAATGCACCATGTGAAAATTATGCATATTTGAAGGCATAATGACAACATCATAAAAGTAATGAGCGACACTCATCATCAAATAATGAGGTTGTATAAGCAAGCTTTTTTTATCTCCTTGAACTTATGAAGATTACCATGTAAGCAACATAACATATGTACCAAATGCATCATCAAAAGAATCATTCATAAATATGATCAGTAGCATCATAACAACTATGTGGCTCAAGCAATACATATGTATCATGCATGATTTCATCATAGGAAATCCATGACCTCAGCATGGCATGATGCACCATTGATAAGAATTATTACGTACCAAGAAAACATAATGCCAACAATGCATTATTAGAAGCATATAAAATGCTTCCCCTATACCTACGTCAATTTTTCACTATTAGATTTGATCACATCAACTCATCCATCAGTTAGGACGTCAAAGTATCTTCTTCAATCAGTTATCCATCAAGCCATAAAAAACGTATACAAGCCAAAATAACTTTCAAATAACATCAACAAACTGTAATCATCAACCATTAGAATCATGAAAACCAAATAATAATTGTCTGAATTCTATCAGGACCTTTTCCTGAGTCTGTCCCACAGTTTCTTCCTCGTACCAAGATATGCGTGACTATTTAGTTCAAAACTCGTGTATACACACAAATTTTCTTTATAATATTTGCATACATAAAATGAAATACTTAAATTTCATTTTTTATTTTTTTTATTTTTTTGAATATGGAAAACATTTGTAGAAAATCAAAGGTATGTGCATATTACAGATTTGACCTCAGTCATTCAAAAATTATGACACCTATTGGTATAGGAACATAACACCATCTTTGCACTTTTGAGATCTTCGTTCCATCTATTCAGTTGAAACTGAAGGAACTAACCATAATAAAAATGTTGGAAAAAATGAGAGGGGGGTGAATTAGTATTTCACTTCAATTAGTCATTTTTTTAATATTTAGATAATTAATTAACATTAGCATCAATTCAAAACATAAATCAACAACGTCATTAAACAATTCATAATATTAAATATAATAGACAAAATATTTTTAGGTGGAGACCCTTCCGGGAAAAAAAGAAAAAAAAAACACCAGACACTTTTTAATATAGGTATTTAAATTTTACTTCAGTAGGAACCTCCAACTTCCAGGATTCTTGAGCTACAACTAGAAGGAGGCTCCAACCTCTTGATTTATCAACTCAAACTAAAAGGATGCTCCAACCCCTTAGTTTACCAGATCCAACAAGAAGGACACTCCAACTTTGTGGTATACCAACTCTAACTGGAAGGACGCTTCAACACCCTACACAGGCCTGAACTTGCCTTAGCACCACCCTACCACTCTGAACTATTCTCAAGCTCCAACCTAAAGGAGACACCACTTTCTGCCTTACACCACATTTCCACCCTTACTCTACAAGTTACCACTTTCCTTAAAGGATCCAACCTTCAATTCATCATAATGGACTGTGTTTCACAATTTTCAGACTGGATCCATGTATCTTCGGTCACAAACAAATCAATAATATCACTGTAAAATAAATCATGTTACTGTCATTCCTCCAGCAACATCAGCTCTCCCCAATAACATCAAATTCATATGCATCATAATCTATGTCCCTAACCATACAAAAACAAGCCTCATACATACAAACACTAGCCAGCTCTACTCTACCATATATAAAAATGATAAGCCACAACAAAATTATACATACTTTCTATCGCCACCCATCAACTTAGCAACACATGCTCACTTCCAAACCCTAACTCAACAAAACCTTGATAGTTTCACCATGCACTACAATTGTCTGAATAATCAACAAATTCTAACTCCTTGGTAAGAAACACATTTAGTTACATAATGATTTCTTGTTGGAAAATATCCCGACAGTATTTCAACACTACCTTGACCAATATAAGAACCTCTCTCCTCAAAAACTATTTATGCAAAGTAAAACATGTCATATTCATGCAATTTACTCAATATATCCAAGGCTGATATGTCCTTGAATTTAACACAGAGAAGCCTTTGTGCTCAAGTCTTTAATAAAGATGAGCGGAAATGGCCTTGATCAATATGAGAAGACCCTCAGTTATGACCTCTAAGGGAAACTTCGTTATTGTAAACTCTGAGTCAATAATACACAAAAGGTTTTCTTAGTGATATTGAGTTTTGTTCTCAACAACATATGCAATATTTCCATATGGAATCTTGAAACAACTACCCTAGGAACTTTGGCTCTATTAAATAATTTGTTGATGAGTGATGTTTCCTTGGATTTCTTCATGCTCTAACAAGAGTTTTTCCCTTAGGACCACTAAGATGTATACTTCAGATGAACTGTGCCAAACTCAAGTTGTTAATGTGCCTCTAATTAGATCAGATTCTCTTAAATACTAATGCAAATTTTCAATAACCAATGATGATAGATGTGCTTCTTTGAATACTAACAACATGTAATACCTTTATTCAAAACCCATAGAAAACTCTATTTTGCAAGGTGTGCCATTATTGTGTCTAAAGATGTCTGAACCAAAAGTGTCATTGTTGCTATAGTATACTCAATTTTGTTGGTGACTGTCATGTGTTATGTTTGAATATGTATTTCTTCAATGATTGAGAAGGGTAACCTGAAATTTATCAGTTTTTGTAGGGATAATAAAAACAATTATTTGAATAATCATGACCTTAAACTTTCGAAGTCCTTTTGAAGTGATATGCAACAAACTTGTCTATATAAGTTCTAACATTGATCAATATTTTAATCTCTACATCCTTTTACTTCAATGATACAAAAATGGAATTCAATGCAACCCTTACCTCATATTCGATCTACACTTGTAAGGATAAACTTTGATACCTGGATTGCGATATTTAGGTTTGCAATTTGGCTCAATATCTACTCCAATCATCCAAATGGACCTCAAACATTCCATCTAACCTCTATCCTAAATAAGCTTACATAATATTTAGATTCGCTTGACTAGAAGTCCTGATATGGTCTTGAAAGCTCCACAAATTAGTGCAATGGTTTCCACTAAGATATCTGAATTTTTGTCACTGAGGATACCTATGAAATCCTTCACATAATGTTTTGAAAGGTCACATATATTAGGCCTCAAATAATTGCACAAATTATAGAGGTGTATGCCCCTACAAACAATTTCAACTTACTGAAATATGTCACAGTTATTGTCACATGTATAAGGCCGAAGTTCTGGCAAAAAGGAGTCCTCCAAAATTAATCACAGTACTAATAATTAGGGCTTGAACAGAAGGTCAAAAATCTCATATATGTACCTGAAAAATCCCTTGGATGACATACGATATTATCCTCAGGAAAGGGCCATGTAGGCCTCTACCAAAATATCTTAGATCAGCCACCAAAAATATTTGCAAGAAGGCTCACTGAGATAACTTTAAGACGTTCAGATTCATATCCAAAAATAAGTTTTAATCAAGTGCCAAAACATGCCACAGATTTTTGCCCTAAGAGGGTCAATAAATATTGATAGACTACACAGGACCACAGAGACATGAGGGATTAGGCATTGATATTTGTACTTTTTGGAGGATAGGAGTCTCCCTTTTACATAGATGAAAGGGTGTTTCAATTTAAGCTGACTTGTTCACAAATGGAGGGAATCGACTTAAATTTTGAATTTTAAAATTAGATTTAGAAGCCAAAAACCCCAATGGACGATGAGGATGAATTATCCTTTAAACAATAATTAATATACCCTTAATAGCATCCTATTTTTCAACCAATATTGACCTCAAGAAAATATTTAATTAAGTCCTTCAATAATAATTTTTCTTGGCCCCATGGTTTAACAAATATTTATCCAATTGTTGAGTTGCCACATCATCTCAATTTTGGGACTTTTACCATTCATTCAGGGATAAAACTTTGATAAAGCATATATCCTCAATCGTGAGGTGTTATGTGACGTGCCACCTACTATTGGAATTAGCATGACAAGGAGAATCAAATGATGATGGTCTTGCAATAAAAATAACTATCCTTCACATCCATTTTCCTCAACAAGTGTTTGGCATAAAGGGAATCCCTTCCTCTCTTCTAGGGCTTCTTGTTATTTGTAGCTTCCAATAAATACAAACTAGCTTAATATTAAGAGCATTCAAGGATTGAACGTTGGAATCAATGATAACACTATTCAATAATTGGGACTATCAAGTTCCGAAAAGAGAGGTATTGTTTTTATTGTGAAAATTTTCGGACTTCATCGCTCCAGGCATCAGCGTCCCAGGTAGGAAACAATGGCCATGGAACACCAAAGAGCTAGTCGAGAAGACATAGGACATGGACATCTACCCCTCCCTCCATGGCATGGTCAAGATAGGGAGTTTTTCAATTAAGATATTCCAGTTCATATTCATTATCTAGTATTCAACAATGGAGGCAGAGGAGCGATGGCACTTAGGTGATGGTCTTTCGGTTGTAAGGAATTTTTTTGCACACCACCTTTAGACCATGGAAGAATCCAAAGGAGGAGAATAACATTGAATGGTTTAGGTTGTCATCCAATTCAATAGTACTTGCCTTTCCCTATGTAATCTCTCCAGGTCAATTGTAATTGAGTTCCCTCATGTCCCCATAGTTGCATACAAGGAATCCTCCCACCAGCTTGGTGCATCTCCTCCCCCTAGCCCTCCAATGGCACAAGCTAAAGAAAAATACCCAATGTTTTGTGGTTCCAATTCCAACATAACCCACGTCTCCAAAGGTGAATCCTCTCAACAATGGGCTAGCTCTTATGGTTGTGTGATTGAATGGGAGCCTCCATAATGGCTTCTAGAATGATACAATGATTCTTTTTCATATCTAAACATGATGGCACAAGAGGAGAAAGATAAATCTCAACAGTTTTAGCCACAAGAAAAACCAGAGACGAACAAACAGCATGATCAGGTCCCCCACTAGGAAGCTTATGTTTTTGTCTTCCTTCAGTTTTCTTAGTTGTCTCAATTTTTCTATTCCAAACATAAGGCATCACTATTATATGGCCTATGATCATTTTTGTTTTGAATTATTTTGTACATTCTCTAAGGGACCATATTCTTTCCCTTCCATGGGTAGATGGCCCCTCTCCAT
Organism: Pinus taeda; assembly: GCA_000404065.3. NCBI lineage: Eukaryota > Viridiplantae > Streptophyta > Pinopsida > Pinales > Pinaceae > Pinus > Pinus taeda. The sequence goes on along the minus strand of APFE031755798.1, from coordinate 27,891 downwards.
CTCATTTTAGACTAGATTTATCACTTTGCAGACATCACTTCATATGAGCACTTGTCTCTACAGTTTACGAGAGCATGTATTCTATGTAAATCATTTTTGGTAAGATAAAAATTTTTGCTTGCTTATTATAAAAAATATATATTCTTTAATATATTGTATTACAATATATTAAATTATATATATCACATCACATTCCCTAATAATATATTACACTATATTAAATCATATTATATTATTATATCATATTCTTCACTTAATATTTTACTATAACTATATTATGTAATATAATAATTCATGAATATACTAATGAATATAAATTTTATGTTCTTTATACTATACAATATAAAAAACTTTATTTATTAATATTTAAATAATAATAATAATCCTTATACACTAGGGTTTTTCTTACATATAGTATTCCTTGTGAATTCCTTTCTCATTATTTCTTTATATTTACTATATATATGTTTTACGCTTAGATCAATCTTTCTCATCTTACATTCATCCTGATGATGAGTGACATACAATGGTTAGAAACGTCGATAAAGAAAAACCCTATGCGATTGATCCAGAAGCACTTCAACAAAAAGCTATTAGCATTGAGGAGAATATGAATTGTCGAAGGAATTTATGTTTAGAACATATTATGACCATCGTATTACATAACTATAGATGTGTACTAATGCATACTAAATAAACACACTTTTATCGAAAGTACATTAGAACAAGTTGATCTTAGCTAGATCCTGAATGTATAAATATCCTAATAATTAGCCACAAATGAAGGGATATCAATATTTATCATGTTTAGTTACTTAACAAATTCATTTTATATTGTCTAGATAAATTATTCTTAGAGGATGAGGAGCCACTTTGGGTTGATTTAGAGGAATTGAAAGCAATCTTTGGATTTGTTTCCCAATCTAACATTACAACTAACGCAATTAAAACATCCTTAAGTGATCAAGAGATGAGTCATGTATGGGGTGGTAGGCATGGGAGGGGTCGTTGTGAGCCATATAGGAATAATTAAAGCATCCTACACAAGGGAAATTTGTATCTCATAAAACAACATTGTAGAATCCTATGCCTTACTCTAAGGTCTAAAGATAGATGATGATTGCCACATTTAAATGTTGATTGCGATAAGGGATTCAAAGGAAATCATAAGTAAAAGGGTAATGAAATCCACACCATCTATTTACCTTCTTGCATTAATGATAGCTCGTGTAAAACAAGAATGATATAAATTCCCCTTTGTCAATTTGTATCATGTGCTAAGATAAATGGCCTTGTCAATAAAACCACTACATTAAAAATTAGGTATATTGTATTTAATAACAATGATTTTAACCATCCAATCCTATGATTAGTAATAGAAAGTTCTATAGGGAATCTACAACTGTGGACAGAAGTATCTTCCCTAGACCTAGTGGCTTGGTCTAAAACAACAAAAACCAAAGAATATAAAGTTTTCCTTAGAAGAATTGGAGAATGGAAAGATGCTTACTTGTGATCTTTCGCAAGATTTTCTCTCCTCTTGGCTTGCCAGCTCCAACCGTAGCTCTGATCGCTATAATTAAAACCTGCACAAACAAATAATACAAGCCAAAGATCTAAAACATCTATGCAATATTATTCAATCATTCCATTCAATCAATCAGCGTAGCATTGAAACACATTTACATAAGCATAACATAACACGTAGGAAAAAGATACACTCTTTGTATTAATATGAAAGGAAGAGAGTTTACAACCAAAATTAGAAACTGATCATGTAGAGATCCTCAAAGCCACACTAATTCATGGGAATGATATCTCTCTTATGATCAAAGCAATAGCATAAGTGTATGATTATTCTCCAAAAGCCACCCTCTAGCTTGTGGATGGTAGTAAATATATAGGAGAGGATGGTAGTTTAGGAATTCTTATGGGAGGATGATATCAAGGGATAATTGGTGAAAACTCAAAGGTAGGAAGGATAATATTTGAAGTTATTATCCAAGGTAAATGGTTGAAACAACTTCTAGAAGCTTCAAGATTTTTTTTTTTTTTCTTGAATTTCTAGAATTAGCGTACCCCCAACAAGGCCAAACCTGCTATGATAAGAGAAGGTGCAAAATTGAGCAACTTGTTGCTAAATGCAGGTCCCTAAAGGATCAAGGTGCGTTGGGCCTTAAAATGACTAGAATGAAGCAGTCAAGGTCAGAAAGTCGGGGGTTTGAGAGAGTCATGCTTAGGGATTATGACAAGATGGTCATGGATGTTGATTGATCCAGTTTGTAGGCTTATTGACCAGATGTGACAAAATGACCTATAACAGATTTCCCCTAAAGCGCAAAGTCAAAAACAATGGTTGATGACTGAAGTGCTTTACCTTGTGACAAGTTTAGATCAAGAACAATTGGTCGTATAATCATCTGTTACAATACATTTACATCATGGTATCTTTGCTGAGGGAGACATACCCATGATCAGCATATAAGCCACCATTACATGGACAATGATCAAGAGGACATGTGCACCGATGACAAAGGGTGGAACCATGATTGGATGAATCTTTGTATGATCATAGCCATCATACATTGTGATCTTGTATTAATCCTGAGATCGCAGCCCGAGTGGATGAAACTAGATCTGGGGTATTATATCTCATTCAAGTTATCATCCAATCTAGGAGTCTAACCATGTGAATAAAGAAGTTGGATTTGAACATGGAAAAAACCATCTGATTAACGGTCAATGATGTAAGTCATTAACAGATGCGACAGAAACCACCGATGACGTTAATGGATCTCAAGGTATTGTTGTATAATCTATATGGTGTGGATGAATGAGTTGAAGTCAAACACCGCATAGAATCTTTCATTCGAAGGCCAGTGATGAAAACATGTCACCAAGAGCAAGGAAACTTTCCATTGATGTATACAATCCCCAAGGAAACTTTCCATTGATGTATACAATCCCTATTGTCATCCACAAATTGCCGGTGGGTGAAAGCAGGGGTATTCTCGAAATAAAGGCCACGTAATTCTTGGTTTTTAAGGGCATCTTTGATGTAACGTCCAAGACCTTCTGCCATAATAACAAATAGAAAGGGTGAGAGAGGATCCCCTGGTCGAATACCTTTGGACGGGTGGAAGGGGGTCCCGTTGACAAGAATTGAGAAAAAGGTAGAAGTGATGAGACTCATAATCCATCTTACCCAAGGGGGGGTAAAGCCAAAGGCTAGTAGTATTTTTTGAATATATTTCCAGCTTAAAGTATCAAAAGATTTTGAGAGGTCGATTTTAGGAGCATACTTGTCTTTTTGGTTTGCTTTAGGGAGTGAATGATTTCATGAGTGAGAATTATGCCATCGATGATCTGCCTTCCTTCCATGTAACTTGATTGCTCCGGTGATATAAGAAGAGGAAGCAGGGGCTTGAGACGTGTGGCGATCACTTTGGAGACAATTTTATACAATACATTGCATAGTGCAATAGGTCGAAATTTGTCCAGAGTCTGGTTGTTCTCCTCCTTAGCGATGAGGGCGATGAAGGTGGAATTCAAGGATGGAAGCATCCATCTGTTAAATCTGGACTCCTCGACTACTTGCCAGACTTCCTCCTTGATTAGATCCCAGAAGTTGTGAAAGAAGTCCGAAGTGAAGCAGTCTGGTCCGGGTGCTTTCCCAACTTTGAGTTGTCACATAGCTGTCTCCACTTTCTATAAAGAAATAGGCCTGAGGAGTATTTGATTGTGTTCCTCAGTTACAATCTTAGGAATAATCTTAATGATCTTCTCTATAGCTGGAAGCCGATCAGTGTTCATTTCCTGATGCACCCTCCAAAAGTTGGTGAGGAGTTCCTATTCTATATCTTCATGCTTCTCTAGATGTTCCCCTTGTCGATTTTGGAGGAGAGTAATGTTGTTGTGCATTCTTCGTTGGCGTGGTATGGTGGAAGAACTTTGTATTGTGTTCGCCCTCTTTTAGCCATCAGATCCTCGATTTTTGTCTCCAAATAATCTCTGCCTATCTTTCTCTTTCTGAGATCTGCGTTTGTAGTTGACGTTCCTGTTCTGCTATGGTTTCGGATCTGCCTTCGTCTATGATTCTCTGCTGTAATTTTTGCATTTCTTGTTTAAGAGTGTTTTGCGCCTGAAAGATATTGCCGAAGGTAAAGCGATTCCACTGTTTTATTTTTTCCTTGATATGTTTTAGCTTTTGTTAGAGCTTGTATATTTTTGCGCCTTCTGGTGGTGTGAAATTTCTGCATGTCTCTGTTATCAGGTTATGAAAATCGGGGTGATTCAGCCAAAAGGCTTCAAAGCGAAAGGGCCTGCGAACATTGTCTCCCGGTCTTTGCCAGTGAAGCCTAATAGGCCAATGCTCCGAGCCGGAGAGTGGCAATATAGAGGCCAAGAGATCCCCGCCAAGATGTATTGCGTTATCAAAGATCAGGAATTTGTCTAACCGATATGCAATTTCGTGGGCATCTGCACACTTGTTGTTCCAAGTATAAATGCCATTGTTGAATTCCATATCTATAAGCCTGTTGTTATGAATGTAGTTTTTGAAGTGCGTGCTTTCACAGTCCAGCTTGATCCGTCATCCTCTTTTTTCCTCCAATCTTGTAATCATGTTGAAGTCCCCTCTTATGATCCAAAGTGGGTGGGATCTTTCTGAGTTGATTTGAGTTAGGGTGTTCAATGTGTCTACATTGTTTGTTGCCTCCCGCGGGAAGTAGACATTAGTTAAGTGTTCATGAACATTTGTCCCTGTTAAATGAATCTTGGCCTGAATAAAGTGCTTACTAGCATGTATGTTGGTAAGTGTTATAGCTCTATCATCCCAAATGATGGCTAGCCCTCCTGAGGCTCCCATGGCTTCCACCGCCACTTCTTTGCTTCTTGACCACGCTTTGGCAAGGATCTGATCCAACGTTGTGGAATTACACTTGGTCTCCTGCAAGAAGAGAATTTGAGGCTTTTCCTGTTGTAGCATGTTCCTTATTAATCGTCCCTTCGCTGAGTTGTTGAGCCCTTTGATGTTCCATGAGATGAGCTTCATGATTCACGATGGGGAAGGGGATTATAGTATTTGGTGAGCTTGGAGTATCTTCCAGATTCCACCGGCATCTCCCCTATGCAGATGGTTCTCTGAAGATTGGTTTTCCATCCTCGTTTCTTATTGTGTTTGAAGATATTTCTTCCATCCCACTAACTACCAGTTTGGATGCCTAATGATCTTTGCTTCTGTGCTCTTAAGAGAATTACTTCTAAGTTCTCTAGCTATCGCTCAGGAATTTTGTCATATTCCTTTTTCTTACAAGCCTGTTCAAGTCCTAGTATATCTAGATCTCCGATGTTGAAGCTCTCCAGTTCCTCTTCCATGTGTTTTACTATTTCCTTCTCTGCCTTTGTATCATCTACAATCGTGAGTTGCATCTGAGTACTATCTACCTCCATACCTTGAGCAGTCCTTTCTGCATGTTACTGGGAGAGGGCGTTTTAGTGTCCACAGGTTGCTTGGAAGTGAGGGCTTTCTCTGATCTTAATGGATCAGAATGGGCGGAAGTCTTAGGAATGGCTTCAGGTTGTTTCTGATTATCTAAAATATGAACCTTCGGCTGGAGTAGGATTTCAAAGCTATTGCTCGTTGAAGGCAAGGAGGTGCTGGTGACAGGTTTTTTGCTTGAGGTAGAGGGCTTTTTATGGGTCTTTTTGCGATTTGGAACTTTTGTGAACCCATCTAAGTTGGATTTTTCCATTGAAGGGGTGGTCATGGATTCATATTGGAGGGACAGTCTCGAAATAAATGGCCCAGGGCGTGGCATTTTCAACAGCGGAATGGTACATGCTTGTAATATATTGTTTGTAACCATTCATAATCATCATAGTAGAGGCTCACCGCATCTAGGAGAGATTTTTTGAGGTGCATGTATACACAGATCCGCACATAGGAGCTGTATCACTTCAACTTTGACTCCTCTACCACTTTGATGAATTTTCCTAAACCATTCCCAATGTCTCACAAAGAGTCTTCGTCCCAATACTCTAGAGGGAGAGAATAAAGGCGCAACCACACCAGGGCCCAGCTCAGATCTTCTTTGTCTGGGTTAAAGTGCTTGATCCATCCTCTTAGGTATAGCCCTGTTGTGTTGAAGAAATATGGTCCTCCATCCAATACCCTGTTTCATTCCTCCAGATAATTGAAAATGGCAATAAAGAAGCCCTTAGGCCCTAGTTGCAGTGTTATGTGCCCTTTTGGCTTCCATTTGGCTATGATCCAGCCGTGCAAAGCTTTCTCCATTGGCCAAAGGCCTATGAACTTTCCTATCAAAGCATGATCCCTCATAAACTGAATCTGAGTGTTGATGCGCTAACTTGGGAGCTCGATTTTGGGTCTGTCAACTGCTACTAGCTTGCAGGTGTTTGACATCACTCGTGGTTCTTTATTTGTGTTATTATTCATTTGCGTATTTTCATTCTTTGTTGTTGTATCTTCTGGATGGTCCATCCGAACATTTTTAGTCTGACGCAGGTCGTTTTCCGTATCAACGGGGGGAGGCATCATGTCCTCCCCCTGAGGGGGTTCCATTGCCTGATAGTTGTTCCTTATTGTGTTGTAGTTGCCTTATGGCTGAAGGTTAATGGAAGAACGACACAGTGTGTGAAGTTCTGCCAGTTGCAAAGCAGCGTCAAACCCTAAGCGCTCTGCTCTCCATTTTCATTCGAAGTGAAATATCGTATTAAACATAGGTTTGATCTAAAGTGGTCATTATATTAAATATAAAGTTTTGTCTTAAAATATTTTTGTCTAAAAATGCTTTTGTCTTAAATATAAAGTTTTGCCTTAAATTGTCTTTGTCTTAAACTATTTTTGTCTTAAATATAAAATTTTGTCTTTAAATTTTTGTCTCAAACTACTTTTGTCTTAAATATAAAGTTTTGTCTCAAAATATTTTCGTCTTAAATTATTTTTGTCTTAAATATAAAGTTTTGTCATAAAATATTTTTGTCTCAAACTACTTTTGTCTCAAACTACTTTTGTCTTAAATATAAAGTTTTGTCTTAAAATATTTTTGTCTCAACTTATTTTTGTCTTAAAGTTTATATTTAACACAAATCAATTGCTATTGATTTTTATTGTAAAATAACTAAAATAAAAAATGAGTTTTTGAGACAAAAGATTTCTTTTGTCTCAAAAGTGCCCTTGGTGTAGTAGTGTGCCAATCTATAAAATGTCTAGAGTCACACACATATTTATTTAATAAAGAGACAAGAGACACATTATTGACTCGTATATGGTTGGGTAACATCATCTGGTGTGCAACAGGTCCAATTCTTTCCAAATTTTGGAAGGGTCCACAATATCAAGGATCTAATTTTGCACACCCATCACACCGTAAAGTGCTCTTTCTGGGTTTTACTCAAATGTATACATGGTCCCATACTTGATATTCCTTTTAGGTCTTCTTTCTATCCGCATAATATTTTGTCTGTCTTGAGCAGCCTTCAGATTCTACTAGACTTTTCTCACAATTTTCTCCATTTCTGCAAGCATGTCTGGTCCCAAAAGTAGTTTATCCTCTACTATTCCAATTAACCTATGTTTCACAACTTATTCTGTAAAGAAACTTAAAAGGAATCACCTTAAGTGATTCATGATAGCTATTGTTGTAAGCGAACACCACCAAATGTATGTATTCCTCCCATTTACTTGGTTGTTGCATTATATGTATCTGTAGCATATATTCCAACACTTGATTCACCCACTCAGTTTTTCCATCTGTCTACGAGTGGTAGACTGTACTAAAAAGAACTTGTGTGCCCAAACCAATGAAAAGGGTCTTCCAAAATATTGATGTAAACTTGACATATCTATCTGAAATCACTACTTCGACATTCCATGTAGCCTAAATATTCCTTGCATAAATATATCTGCAATTTGCACAGTTTTGTATGTGGATTGTAGATGAATGAAATGGGTTTTTTTTCTTAATTTATCAATTACCACCTTAATTGAATCATTTTGTCTTTTATTCTTTTGGTAAACTGGTTATAAAATATAAAGTAATAACTTCCCATTTCCATTCCAGAATCGATAATGGGTGGAGCAAACCAGTTGGGTGTTGGTGTTCCACTTTAACTTGCTAACATTCCAGGCATTTAGCTAAATACTCAGTGATGTCCTTTCTCATTCCATGCCAAAAATAATTTATTTTTATAATAGAAAATAATGTGTGAGATCTAGGATGGGAAGCATAGTGGTTTCTATGGAATTCGTCCAAAATTATTTTCCTAATAGTCATTTGGTTAGGTACATATATCATTTCTCTAAAGGTCAATAGTTCGTCATTATTCATACCAAAATTTGACTGATTTTCAAGGCTATTAGCTTGGTTATCTTGCTTTCACATAAACATATATTCTAGGTATTAAATCGCAGCTTCCTTGATCTGATTTGAAAAATCAAATTCCACCTTACTATATGAAATTTCATATATATAATGTAGCTTTCTGCTTAATGCATCAAACACCCAGTTTTCCTTTCCTTTTATATATTTGATATCAAAATCGAATTCACTTACAAATGTTATCCACCTAGCTTGTCATGCATTAAGATTAGGTTGTTGGAAGAAACTAGGTAGGCTTCTATGGTTAGTCATTAACACAAAATTTTTACCCAATAAATAATGTCTCCATACTTTCAAGGCATGCACCACAAAAATTAATTCGATATCATAAGCAGAATATCTTTGCTCATGTTCTTTTAATTTCTGGGATTCATAAGCAATTACTTTGCCTTCTTGAATCAATACTCCTCCCACTCCTTAACATGCATCAGTGCAAAAAATGAACTCCTTATATGGATCTACAATCTTCAATAATAGGCCTAAAGTTAGAAAATGTGTCAGTTGTTCAAATCTACGCTGACACTCAACAATCCACCTAAAATCTCTGTTAAGTTATATTATATTATTTCCACGACTAGCCCACCTAGTTAATCGGGGGGTTAGGGGGGGGCAGAGCACCCCCTTCGTTGTGTCGATTACTCAACGAGAGGGTCACAGGGGGGGTGGCAGCCCCCCCTGTCCAAGGGGTTTGAGGGGGGAGGGTAGCCCCCCTCTATGGGGTCTAGGGTAGTGCCTCAGGGAAAATTGTTTTGGACCCTATATTAGGTTGGGCGGACATACCTATGGTTTTGTGCATGGTTTAGCACATGGTTTTGGGTGCGATGGTTTTTTGTCCATGGTATTAGATGCCTCAGAAATTATATACATGTATTGTAACACTGAAAGGAATATAATGAAAATCAATCTGGTAGTCCGAGTTTTGGGATCTAGGGGAAAATCTTTGTGTATATGTGTTTTATGTGTTATGCTCTCACATTGTTTATTTTCTGTGTTTTAGAATTCGTATGCACGTAATTTTTGTAGGGGTTAAAACCTACAGTCTCTTCCTTTCTTCTACAAAGAAGTGACAGGATAGGCTATTCTAGAGAACCCCTCAATGAAATAATGGTAATATCAAAACAAGCCCATAAAATATCAAATATCAGTGACATTACTGGGAATAGGCCACTCCACAATGGTTTTGATTTTCTCAAGGTCAACAACTATCCCTTCCACAGAAATTATATGCCCCAATATTGTATTTAATTCTTATCAAAGTCACATTTATTGTACTTGGCGTATAGCTGATTCCCTTACAATATTTGCAAAACTATTTGCAAATGTTTCTTGTGCTCCTCCAAAACCCTTGAATATTGAGTATGTCGTCAATAAAAATGAGAACAAATTTATCAAGCTAAGGATGGAAAATTCCATTCATGAGGCTCATAAATGTTGCAGGGGCATTGGTAATCCCAAAAGGTAGAACCACAAATTCATAATTTCCATACTGAATTCTAAAAGTTGCCTTAGGAATATCTTCTTCTCATACCCTTATTTGATGATAACCTAATTGTAGATCAATGTTGGAAAATACCATGGCACCTTTGACTTGATCAAATAAATCGTCAATCCTTGGAAATAGGTATTTGTTCTTAATATTTAACTTATTAAATACACTCTCTCATAGTACCATCCTTTTTCCTTACAAACAACATGAGAGCACTCTAGAGTGGTACACTCGGGCTAATATATCCTTTGTCAAGCAGCTCTTGCAGCTGCATTTTCAACTCGGTTAAATCATGTATGCTCATTCGATAAGGAGCCTTTGACACAGGTGCAACCCTTGAAAGTAATTATATGGTAGCATCTTTGTCCCACTTGGGAGGTAGTCCAAGAATCTCTTCCAAAAACAAATCCACAAAATCTTGAACAATTGCCAGGTTTCCTAAAGTAATAGTCATATATTTTGAGTTGGAATACCCTAATTGCACAATATATATTTGACATCCTTTTCAAATACATTTGCCTAAATGGGAGGTAGTGAATGGTCACAACCTGATGGGTCTCTTGACCCCTTGGATCTCTTGTCTCATACCCTCCTCAGTAAGGTAACTAATGGCTTTATCCTTGTAGTTTACTAGAGACTAATGCTCTTCTAACCAATCCATGCCAATCAAGATATTGTATGATCCTAAGGTTAACACATTCAGATTTACATCTATTTATTGGCCAGTTATTTCTACAGGGCAGTCATCTAATTTCACTAACACCCTTCTTTTTTCCCTAGTGGCCAATTGTACCAGCCAAGGGTTTTTAAATTTATGAGCCTGTAAATGGAAAAGTTCTACAATTTTCAGACATATATAACTCAAGCTTGCTCTTGGATCTATCATATTAGACACAACATGGTTACACATATTTCCTTTGAACTCAATCATTTTCAACTGATACTCAAGTTGATGGTCATCCAAAGCAGCGTTAATTCAGGGTATACTTTTGGCCACCTCACCTATGGTAGAAGCCTCCTGAATATTAGTAGTTTGTTTTGTCTTAGCGTGATAGGGGAATTTTTTGTAGTAATGAGGCTTCCCTCAACCCCAACATTGTAATGGAGGTTGCTGAGATTGATTGACCTTAGGTTTGTTAGATACTTCTATTTGTTTAGTTTCGTTTTGTGGCTTGATTTTCTATTAACTCATCCTCACAAATTTTTTAAACTGACCCCTAAATTCATTTTTATTATTTACCGCTTTAGCATTTTTTTATGCAGGGGGAGTTTTTCATCCCTTTCTTACTGGGCCAATTCTTACTGTCTTCCCCCTTGTATTTCATCTTCTAGTAGCAAATCCATTCCTTTCAAATTGTTTTCTCCATGGTCTTAGGATTATTGAATTCTAGGCGCTCTTTCATATATACTGGTAAACTACTCATAAAATGTTGTACTTTAGCCGTTTCCTCACGTACATAAGGCACATATCTCAAGAAGGATGTAACCTTTGTCACAAACTCGTCCATGGACAATTGTCCTAGTCAAAGGTCATGGGATTCCTTCACCTTATCATCATAAAACCATTTAATCAAGTACTTCCCCTTAAAGTATTTTTGAAACTCAATCTAATTCACTCTCTACTCATCAACTACATGGACCGTTTTCATCTCTTACCACCATAGTGTGGCTCTCCCTTAGAGATGGTAAACAACTAATCTTGCCTTTAAGTTGTAATTATACTCATATATTTGCAAAAACTTGTTCATGTTAATCAGCCAAGCTTCAACGACTTCCTCTACCTTCCCATCAAAGGTTGGGGTTTTTTTTTTTTAATTCTCCTTGTAATTTCACTTTCTTCTTTTTATTTTTATTAGGGGTGGAGGCATTATCTATTCTTCTTCGTTTGCATCGTCTTCATTCTTATCTCCTCCTGGTCACTAAGTGTCACTCCCCACAAGTATATTCTCATCTCCGAACCTGTGCTCTTCCTCTCTGTCTTCATTACCTGAACTTGGTATGGATTGTCTATGGTTCTATTGATCAAAGAGGCTCCTCAAGATTATTTCATGATCCTGCATCAATCTCTCATTATCTTCCCACAGATGAACCATTTCAACTTTTAGCCGTTGAACTATTTCCAAAAGAATGGTAGTGGGGTTTTTGTATTCTCCTCCTAATTGTACTCAAAATCTGGGTTAACTCCTGCAATGGGTGTAGGACCAATTTATATTGTTGGTCTTACAGGTTGAGCACCCACAACTCCTCTCCTCATAGTGCCTTCTTTGTGAACACAAGATATTCAAAATTGTCATTTGATTTCCCAAATAGGCCACAATTTTGCAACTTGGCTCTGATACCACTTGTAACAACCAGATACCACCACACATAAAAAATTTATTTTTAATTTTACCATTTAACAACTATTATGATTCAGTCTAATTCACTATATGCCTTATCAATATCTCATAACTATATGACTCTTTACTTGGAATATAACATTTTGTAGTAAATTGCGGTGAACATAGCAACATATGTGTATAGTCTTTGATGACAGTCAGATCACACCCGAATTGATTGTTATGATACCTTTTAAGATTATGATGTATGCATACTTGTACCTCGGGTTTATTGTGACAGATGGGTTCTCAAATTTTCCTCTCAATGAACTCAGCATTAACTTCAGCTTACTCTATATGGGACACCTAGTTCCATGGAATCCCTTAATGATCCCTAGTGAAAATCAGACGGTTTTCATTTTTCAGATGTGGTTAAGTGTAACCGCTTTGTTTTCAGTCTCCCCTCCCACATTTTCGCTCCGCCATCTTGCAACTTCAATTCGTCTACCGAACCCTGAGGCAACAAGGGTTCCAATGCCTGGATTGATACCACAATTTGGTACTCTCCAAAGCTTTGTTTGTCATCCCTCTTGTAGAATGATTATTGTTCTTTGGTATCACTATTTTTATCATTCTAGAAGATTTACAGAGGGTTGCTACTACCACAGGTGATAGGATACTCAGAGAGTGGTCCGTCAAAGTGTTCTTATTTTCTTTGCACTTTTGTGTCATGTTAACCTTATAGGTAACAACCAAGTTCTTCATTCCTCGCCCACCACTCGTTTCTTTTAGAATTTATATTTTCTTACAAGCTTGGAATGGTTCTCTTCTAGAACAGGTAAATCGTTTGGCTATGCCAAACCTATATTCTTCATGTGAGGTGCGTTTATGTTGTTCCTATTGCTTACCTAAGTAATTCCACTATAGTTGTCTTTATTATTAAATCAGAAATATTATGGCTAATTTTCACGCTGCCACCTGCAGGTATGAGGGGATTCCATATCGTTTTACTTCACAATCATTCTGAATATTGTTATGCATGACTCTGCGGCAATCAACCATTACCTAGCATTTTATTATGTTCCAGGTGTTGTTCTATGTCGAAGACTAAATCTTTTTTTGTTAAGGGTTGTGAGTCCACTCTCTAGTTTGTCACACCCATGCTTAAGGCTCTGGTCAGTTAATAATCTAAATCAATTTTGGTCGAGTCTTATGCCTATAGAGTTGAAATATCCTTAGAGTTTTTTTTTTCTTATCTCTTGTGTTTAATTGTTAAAGGTCATGCTACATTTAAGTAGTTACAATATTTTAAGAGAGTATTGGATAGAGGAGGGAGTTTGTTCGCCCCTACTATGAGTTTATTGTAATGAATCAGATATAAAATATTGTTTGAGGTTATGAGCCAAAGCAATTTGAATTCATGTATATTACGTGAATGTGTCTCTTACAGATGTTGCTTTTCCCAATTGGTATATATGTATTAAAGGAATAATTCAAGAATTTTCTTAGTTAATTATCATGGTTCCAATGTTCAACTTGAGTTTTCACTATTGTCCACATTTACAGGCCTTTTAATCAAATATTTCAATTGTAATCCCTTGGACCTTACCAAGGGTTAATTCTATGATGGTGGACTAGATAACAACATCGTTCTATATTTTTTATTATTAATTTATTCATGTTAATGTCTTTTCTATATTTCCTTCCTAAAACTTCGTCTCAACAATTACAATTGTACCGAGTAAGATAGACAGGACCCCGACCCCACTGGGTTCTGTCCATACCAACTCTGGATATAATACACTTATGCATAGAAGTGGGAATGTCCTCAAAACAGACCTTTGGCTTAATTTTAAGGCTAACCCACTTTGGTTAGTTATTTTGTTTACAAAGCACATCACTAATTTATTCTACGCTATTCCTTTTGACAAGAATATTTCAGGTCAGACCCTTTCAATCCACAGATCACTTACTCCTTTTATACACAAGAGGACTATTACAGTGAGGACAAAAAATGTAACTTATATAAACATTTCCAAAACAGTATCTGTAGCACATTTCCTTAATACAAATAGTATTTTCATAACAAGAAAACACATTTCCAACCCAGTAACTGTGGCACATTTCCTTAACAGAGTTACATGCAAAGATTTAATACTTTCAAGATTTTCATAGCAGAAATAAAATATATACAACACTGCAAGTAGAAACATTATTAGTTTGAAATTTAGTGTACTTATCTACATACTCAAATTATTAGGGAATTAACATGAGTAGAAACTCTTCCATCCAACTAGTGAGATTGGAAATTACGTCCAAATCTCCCCCTAAGCTTCTTCAATTTTCCCCAGTTGTATCATAGGCAATATCTGTTCTTAGACCTCAAGACTCTTTGTCGAGTCAAGAACTTTTAATTTCAGGATTTACACTAGTTCCTGACGAGCTCGAGAACACCCTCTTCACCTTGGTAGCTTCATGCTCAAGGTTTATTTCTTTCCTCCTTCTAGCCTCAGGCTTCCTTCTGGTTCTACCTTCCTTGGCCATTTTTCCCAAAGTGAGATATTTTCATCTCTATGGGAGGAGGACAAAATTGTCTCAACTACTTGGAAAAATTTAAAAATTTATTTTTAAAGTCTTTTCTCATAATTCCAAAATTGTGTATAATATTTTTTTTTTAAGAAAATAAACATAGGCTTTAACTTCCTAAAATTTGTGTTTTTCCTTGATTTTATCTTTTACTACTAAAACTTACCACATTTCTGTATAGTAAAATAAATAGCAATTTACACAACCAAGAAAGATGTTACCATCAAAGCATAAGTTCAACACAAATATGGAATTAAAAGTTTATCCATGAATAAATATGAACTCACCGAGGGCTAACCATGGGAGTCCCACATTGCCTTATTCCTCTGTATAACACGTGAACTCTAATATTTCATAATGTCACATGCAGTTTCCTCCATATAACAAATGAACTCTAATATTTCACAATGCCACGCGGAGTCAAGAGGAAAAGGATTCAGATCTAAATTGGGATACATAAGCAAATGGTTTATGACAAGTAAGAATTCAAAATTGTCTATCTCAAAATGCAAAAATTGATAATATTAAAGACACTAAAATATAGCCTTGTGCCAAGAGAATAATACCAAGACATAGTTACAGAATTATCTATCTCAACTTTGTAGAATTTTTATAACAAAAGTTTGCATTGGAGGGAAGTCTAAATCTGGATAGATCCAAACACTCCATATGCGAACTTTACACAAATAATCAACAATCAGCCAAGATGTTGATGTTCACAAAGATAGAGGTTAAGAAATTTACAGGGGTTGAAGTTTGAACCAATGATTAAACGAAGACTAAACCCTCCATTAATTTACTATATATTTACATTTACTGGTAGAAGACCACGACTTCATGCTATTTCAGTGTTTCACAACACAGATAGAGCTGACATGGCCCCTGAAAAATGATATAAATATGTTGTATGGGTTTTTTCCAAGAAATATATTGCATATGATATATCGCGATATTATACCGAAATAATCAGACTCCTCTCCTAAGCATTTCCTGGTAGCGCTCCAGCGATCGTAGTCGCTCCATTTCCCATTTCTGATGGATCTTGGCAATGAATTCTTCCGCTAATTTGTCAACATCCCCATCCGCACATTGATCCGCGTTTTTTCTCACTTTATCTCCGTTACTAAGTTGTCCTGCGCCATTACCAACGCCAATAGTGGTCTCTTTATTTAGATCTCCAGCTTCTTCTGTTCTCTGCACCGCTGATTGACCAACTGTAATTAGGTCTGCTTTTACCCACGAAGAAGATGACAACGAGGCCGACATTGAAGAACGGAATTGCCTTTCAGATTGCATATTGTAGCAGAAGAGATTGATAACGTTTAACGATGGTGGTGCTCACGAAAACTTTATGTACGGCGCTCTGCCTGTCAGTGAGAGTTGTTCGCGCAGTTATATGTATGTCCCGGAATGAAATCTTAATGGCCACGAACGTTATAAATAGATAGAGATGGGAATGAAATCTTAATGGCGACGAAAGCTATAGAATAGATAGCCATTGTTTACTGGGTCGAATGACAGCTTCTACGTGTTGCACTCGGTTACGCAAATAATATGAATGCCCATTCAGTCATATTATAAGCTTGGTGTGCATAGTTTTTCAGAGTGTTGACTTGGCATTAACCAGGAAGGTTGAATAGTATTTAGAAACAAAGTTGTCCTCCAATTATTTTTCAGATATGAATTAACCAAGCGAAGGTTGAATAGGCCAGAGAAAAATAGGAAGGACCCTTTTGGGTCGACTATATTCTCTATAAATACTTCATTTCTCAATTGTATTTATTTAAAAGAATATATATATGCTATAATTTTATTATAAATAGTTTTATTGACTATAAAAATTAATGGGCGTTATATATATTTATTGATATTTAATTATATAGATGTTTTGTTATATATATATATATATATATATAATAAAGAAGATTCTAGGTTAAAAGCTATTTTTTAAAATATATTAATTTATATTATTATTTATTATTTAATGATGATGATTAAGTTATTTTCCAAAATCTTGTTTCTATGATCAAAGAACAGTAAAAGAAACATTTCAATAAGGCTAGGAAGTTCAGTATTGCAGCAAAGATGAAACTGAGATGGAATGTGGTTGTAGGCAAGGCACTCTAAGAGGAAGTGATTTTCATCCTCGATGTTCATATTCTCACAGAGATGGCAGATCCTTTCCATCCATGGTATTTTAGGAACTGTCCAATGACTCGTTTCACTATGGAGCTCATGAGAGTTCGTTCTAATCTTGGCTATATTAATTTTCTTCTTTGAGCTAGTTAAAACAAAGAGATACTTTTGATTTTCTAGGGTGGGGTTGATGACCTCCTTATAATATCTTAATTTTCTTTTAGTTGCTAAATCTCTCTCACACCATATTTTTTCTTCGAACTTAGAGGTAACAATATTTTTAATGTTATTAATGTCTTGTAATGCAACATTCCAGTAGATCTCCCAATGGTTTAACTAGGCCTTGTGTCTTTATACCAACCTTGTTTGAGCCTAAGGTGGTTTTGGCTTGAATTTAAAGCTAGGTTAGGAAGTCTATGGTCTCCTATGTTATTGAGTTTGTGCTTGTACAACAGAAGCCGCTAGGCTCTCCATAGGGGAAAGACCCATTTCTATAAGGAGAATAAGTTGAGGTTATACGTTATAAAACACACTTCTGGATTTGGTCAATTTTTCTCGAAGATTCTCTAGAGATGTTGCAATCCCAAACCTCACATCCATATAAGATAACAGGAGTGACTAAAGTTTCAAAGAGGAACTTCTTTCTATCCCCATCAAAGTATTCAAATATTAAAATCAATTTAAATATATAATCTTCTTATATATAAATATATTCTATGGGTGCCTCTCTCCATTAGGTCTCTCATTTTTATTTCTATAAAATATTAAAATGTCAAGTTCATTATCAATTCTCTGACACATGACTAGTCTTTGAAACAATCTAGCTTAAAAATACAAAGGAACAATTTTACCTATGTTTCTCTAGTTATTCTTAAGAGAAAAAGTAAAGCAACTCTAATGTTTAAACATTGACTACCACATACAATATGCACACACAATCTTATGGGATGTGGCATACAATATGCAAAAACAATCTTATGTTATATATATATATATATATATATATATATATATATATATATACATAAGCAACAAAATAAATACTCATCATCATGACATCTTAGATATCGCCCTTACATCCACACGCTTTCTTAACCCATCAAGGGATTGCTTGAGTTTCTTAATTAAGGATATTGGTGTTAAGGATGTATTTGGTCATTCTTCCTGTCAAGGTTTCAACATAGACTCATGTTTTGTGGGCATCTCAACATATTTCTCAGGCTTTGTATTCCCCAACCTCGAACTCCAAAAATAACAATCTTCAAAGCTCCCAAAACTTCCCCCAGGACCCATTGCAACTCCAAAAAAACAGTGTTCAAAGCTCCCAAAACTTTTCCTAGCTCCCATTGTAGCTCTCGCTAAAAAGAACTTTCCATAACTGCTAAAAATACTTTCTCCAATTCCCATTGCAACTCTGCTGAGAAATTCTCATACAAACAAGTTTCCCACCTCTCGAAAGTAATTACATGTTACAAATATATATTAAATATATATATATATTATATATTATATATATATATATATATATATATATATATATATATAAAATAAAGAAAAAATAATATTCACTTCAAGTTTCATCTACTTATTTTATAAAAAGAAAGAGCTCAAATATTTTAACGCTTTTTCTACTCATATTTCGCAAAAGCCAGGTTGGAGGTAGCATAATTTCGAGTGGGACATTAATAAAAGGGGATAAGTGGCAAATGAAATCATCCATTGCTTTTAATGTTACTTGGAGCTCTGTTGGAGATTTATGTGGACTAACCTTGGTTTCAATTTCATTATTGCAAGTTTTGGATGTTTCTCAAGGTATTATCTTAATGTTGATGTATAAGGGGTTTGTGTGTTCTGCAGAAGTCGTCAAAGTTAATGTGTCCTTGTTTCCATTACTCTTAAAAAAAAGACATCTATGTCCTTGGACCAGTCCGTTTTTTAGTTAGATAATGCCTTCAATTTTGTATTTAAAAACAATTTTCATGTAACATGGTACCTGTCAGGCCAGGCAGTAACTCCTCAAGGCAAAAATGATTGGTATGTTTATTCCTTCAGGGTGGCCTTATTATATACATGAGGGAGAGACTGTTCGGTTCATCTCCTGATGACTGTTCACATTACTTATTTATTTATTTACATTATGTTCACCCAATCCTGATGATTAGGTGTCAACATTCCCCCCCTTAATCTGAAGGGATGTTGGTGAGTCCAATCATCATTCTGAATCGTTCAAGCTTTTCTCTTCCAAGCTCTTTGGTGAAGATGTCTGCAATTTGCTCATTAGTGGAACAATGACGAAGATGGATTGTTTTGGCCTCAACATGATGTTGAATTAGATGATATTTAGTATTGATGTGCTT
>APFE031755791.1:356262-374018 GCA_000404065.3 Pinus taeda | reverse complement strand
AGATTTTAGTCCAGATAGATTCTCAATAGAATTAATCTTTAGACCGTCCATCCCTGACAACATTACAAACTGGAGAGTATTCAATGATGATCCTGATATCGTAAATTTCCTCACTTCTGAAGGAACCTACTCCAATCAAATAATTGACGAAGACCATCACGATCGACAAATACAACAAATTAGCACTGATAATGCTATACCTAAATCGGTAGTTAAGTTGGAAGACTTATATGATTTGAAAATTAGATTTAAAAGGTCTACTAATTCTAAGCTCTACAATTCAACTCTGAACTACGAATTAGTAAACCTGGGAACTGATGATAAACCACAAAACATTAATCTAGGCCACGGCCTAGCCCTTGAAGAAAAACTAGCATATATTCGTCTTTTGAGACAATACAAAAATGTTTTTGCCTGGAATTACGATGAGTTGAAGACATATGGCACTTCTATTATTCAACATACTATCCCTATGATTGACAACGAAAAACCTGTCCAACAAAAACTCAGAAAAATCCACCCCAATTTAGAAAACCAAATAAAAACTGAGCTGAATAAGTTATTAAAAGCCAGAATAATTTTCCCCGTCAGACATTCCAAATGGGTCTCCAATATGGTACCCGTTAGAAAGAAAAGCGGAGATATTAGAATCTGCATCAATTTTCAGAATCTCAACAAAGCCTGTCAAAAAGACAATTTTCCCCTCCCTCCTATGGAGAAGATATTACAAGCAGTAGCAGGCTCAAAACTAATGTATTTTTTGGATGGATTTTCAGGATACAATCAAGTGCTGGTACATCTCGATGATCAGTTAAAAACCACATTCCAAACTAAATCGGGCACATACGCATATCGGAAGATGCCATTTGGTTTGATCAATGCCGGCGCTACATTTCAGAGAGCCATGGACATCGCGTTCAAGGGTTTAGTCAATAAATCTGTAGTAATTTATTTGGATGATATAACAGTGTACTCCAAGAAGCGAAGCGACCATCTCAAAGACTTGAAACAAATCTTTCAACGATGTTTAAGGTATGGGATTTCATTTAACCCAAAGAAATCTTTTTTCGCATTAAGTGAAGGAAAACTTCTAGGATTCATAGTGTCAAAATCTGGTATTCACATTGAGCCTGATAGAATCAAAGAAATTTCTGAAATATCCCTACCTCATAATAAAAAGGCAATGCAATCTTTTCTTGGTCAAATCAATTTTGTGAAAAGATTTGTCCCAGATTTTTCACGAATTGTTTCTCCTTTGCAAACCATGATGAAAAAGAATTCAAATTTCAAATGGGGTCAAGATGAGCATGAAGCATTCAACCTGATCAAACAAAGCTATCATTAATGCTCCATCTTTAGCGACCCTGAATTTTTCAGAATCTTTTATCTTATACACATTCGCCTCAGAGAAATCATATGCCGCGATTATAAATCAAGCAAATAAAGAGAAAGCGGAAGATCCAAACGCATTTTTTAGCTCGAATCAACAAGGTGCTGAACTAAACTATTCAGATGTGGAGAAACAGGCATATGCTGTTTTCAAAGCGCTCAAATATTTCAGACCTTTCTTACTTAAAACCCATACCAAGGTCATAGTACTGTTTCCAACGGTAAGAAATCTTTTAATATAGAAAGGTGTGGGTGAAAAAAGAGCAAATTGGATCACTGCTTTACAAGAATACGACCTTGAGATCAAACCAACAAGCATTGTGAGAGGTCAAGGCTTCTGCAAAATGTTGGCTGGAGCATCGCAAATTCCTGAAAATTCATCTGAAGAGGTACAAACGTATGAGGTAAGCCTAAACGATACAGAATCATTATATGATGACACCATTTATTATCTTAAGAACGGGTATGCTCCAGCATACTTGGATCACACCAAGAAAAGAGGTCTGAGATTGAAAGCTAAACAATATCAGCTCATAAATAATGTTCTGTTTAAAAGGAATTACGATTATGTGCTTGGTGTCTTGAGAAAACTGAAGCCGAAAAGGTTTTGCAGGAACTCCACGATGGACCCGTAGGCGGACACTATGCTGGAGATGCTACTGCACATAAGATCTTACTTGCAGGATATTATTGGCCCACACTGTTCAAAGACTCACACAGTTACGTGAGGAAATGCCAAGTCTACCAAACTACTGCATGGAGACAAAAGAAGCCGTCCATGCACTACAGCCGGTAAACATCGAGAAACCATTCAGTCAGTGGGGCTTGGACATAATAGGTGAGATCGTTCCTCACTCTTCTAAGAAACATAGGTACATCCTCACGGCAACAGATTATTTTTACTAAATGGGTAGAAGCAGTTCCTCTCAAGGCAGCTAATTCTGAAAACATCATTTAATTCATAGATCAATTTATAATCACTAGGTTTGGATTGCCGACGGCTTTGATGTTTGATAATGCCTCATATTTTTTTGGGAATGCAATGACTGAGTTTGCACTTTTTTGTGTAAATCAGATAGTTATATTATATAACAAAATAGAGTACAAAAATTCTGCTAATGCAGATGGGCAACTGGGACAGACTATCTAACAGGACTGAGCAGACTGAAATGCCATAGGCACACCATGCAGGGCGGCAGCGGCAAACCTTATTCGCATACACCCCGAGGGTCGTTACATAGTAAACCGATACATTGACATTGTTAAAACCAGAGAAAGCCAAAAAGAGCTGAAGACCCAGAACAGAAGACAAAAAGAGCAGAGGTAGAGTCTAGATGTGCTTGCCCATCAGACTGATGGTGTCCAGGCCCATTTGAGCAACATGGGTATTAACTCTGGCTTGCATGGCATTGAGAACATTGTCGCCCTGCTCCGTGGCGTTTGAAGTCTGAGTAGCACAGGGGCCCTGGTTGATGGTGTCTTTAAGCAGCTTGATAAGGAGAGTAAGCTTGCGGTCCACGACATGGATGGCATCCTGAACCCTGGTGATGCGGCTGTCCAGAGTGTTGTTGAAGTCCAAGATTTTGGCCATCTGTGCGTCAGTCAAGTTCACTTCCGTAATGATCTTTGGCCTCTCCTTTTCCATGGATTCTAGTGCTTTGGCTATTAGCGTCTTGATGTGCCAGCTTTCCGCTCTGGTGCGCACGAACTGAGTAGCCCTTTTAGCTGGGGTTCCTGGATCATGCAGCCAGTTTACTTCTGCCGCAACCTCCTCCTCCGTTCGACCTTCTTCTTCCTGTTTAACCTTATTCTCCAGATCCGCCACTTTGCGCTTATGCTTGGCAGTGGCTCTAGTCTCATACCCTTTCTTAGCTTCATGGAAGTCCTGATTCGCTGCCGCGCAGTGGCTTCCACTCACATCCATGACTTCCCTGCTGTGCCTTCTCTCACTACACCGATTATCGTTGGTAGTATTGTTATCACCCGTCACTAGAGCCGAAGTGGGATGAACTGGGTTGCGATGTCTTGCTTTATAGCGTCTTCGATTGTGAAATTGCCTGCGGGTAGTGGCTGTCCCACTTAAGCTTCGGGTACTGCTGCCATAAATGGAAATTCGGTTCTCACAGACGAGACCAAGGTGGGCAGAATCCGGGAGTAGGTGGCTGCTCATGCCTTGATTGCTTTGATGCCAAGTAAACTGTACGATGGAAGGATCATGACGGTGATTGGAAGTTGCGGGGGTGCTCTGTGTATCAGCCTGCTGATTTCCCCTGTTCCGAATGTCCAGTCCCTTAACTACACTAAGGTTTGGCTTAAATGTTCTGGGAGCCTTGCCTTGCATAATCCTGCCAGAGATGACGGATTGGCTAGTACTGCTGCAGTTGATTCGATCACTTGAACCGTAACTATCGATACTTGTGCTGACATGCCACTGCCGGGTTGTGCCCTGTCCTTGACACCCTGTCACACCATCACTGAGGTTATGATTAATGCTGATGCCGATGATTTCCTCCTCCCGGTACCTGGTGCTGGGGCCGTCACCCCTTATGAAGAGTCGACGTGGAAATTGTCCTTTTCCGCCAGCTGTTCGCATTTCACCTTGAGAGTAGGGCATTCTACGTCCTGCCAACAACTGTTCGTGATGAGGTGCGGGGTGTTAGCCCCGTGGTTTGCCAGGAAATCGGCCACGCCATTTGCCTTTCTCCTGATAGATTGGAAGACAGTGCCTTTCAGATCTCCTATCAATTCTGCTATGATCTCGGTAGCCTTCGCCAGTCTCCAATGTTTGGTAACTTTGCTGGTTTGAGTTCCTGCTTGGAGGCGCTGAGCCGCTGAGATTGCCAAAGAGGAATCCCCCTCTACTATGAAATTACCCTGTCTGAGGGATCTAAGAACCTTCAAACCTTGCTCCATTGCTGCAAATTCCACTTCATTGTTCGTACATTCCCCCAACGATCTGCAGAAAATGTGGATTATGTCTCCTTTGTGATTACGTATGACTCCGCCGATACCTGCAATGCCCGAGTTACCCCTCGAAGCGCCATCAAAGTTCAATTTGAGACAGGCTTCAAGAGGTGGTTGCCAACTGTGGATTTGAGAGGAGGCGCGGGCTTTATGACCTCCGGTGGGGCAGCTACTGAAGGCTTCCAGTTGAAATGTCTTTAAGATGCGTAAGTCCTTTCCCGTTGGTTTAT
Source organism: Pinus taeda (assembly GCA_000404065.3). Taxonomy (NCBI): domain Eukaryota; kingdom Viridiplantae; phylum Streptophyta; class Pinopsida; order Pinales; family Pinaceae; genus Pinus; species Pinus taeda. Next base: position 369,435 of record APFE031755791.1, on the reverse strand, counting down.
CCTTTGGGTCGATTTTGCATTTTGCCTGAACCAGCTATTTGATGTTGATTAAAATTGATTCTTTTGCGCATTCAATACTTCGGTTTTCTTGTGTAAAGACTCGTCTATTCCTTTCTTTCTATATAGTCCACGTAATGAAACCTGGGGTACATTTCCAAATGCTGCTTACACTGTTCATACGAGAGAAATTTTTCCTCCAATTGGTAATCGACTCCTGAATGGAGTCCCTGTTTCGATCTGTGTCTTCCAGGATTGCTTCCATCCACAGCGATAACTGGGAAGCCCATTCACAGGAGTTGAAGAGGTGATTCATCGTTTCCTCCTCCTGTAGGCACATGTGGCATTTTGAAGGTCCTTGAAATCCTTTTCTTCGTAAGTTCTCCCAAGTTAGAGTTTTGTTCTGCATAAGAAGCCACAGGAAGGTTCTTATTTTTGGCCACTGAAAGTTATCCCAAATTTTGTCGGCCCAAGGAACTGTGTCGGGATGTTCTACCTGTTTGATTATGCTCCTTGCTTCTTTAAGCGAGAATTCCCCGTTACCTTTCGGTCCCCACCTGAGCTTGTCATCTTCAACAGTTATTCTAATCTTTCTTTTGCGAATTTGTTGGTTTAGATCATGGATAACATGTTGAGGCATACCATACTGGTCTGGATCGAAAGCTTTCCACTCTCTCCATTTCGGGTCTTCACTGGAAGAGTTCCAGTAGTGGCTGACTCTGCTGTGGCCCTCTGTTTGGTAGGCTAACATTAGGGGTTGGAGGGCAGGAGATTCTAATTTTGGGGATTGCTGCCAAGCATCCTCCCAGAAGAGAGCTTGAGTTCCATTACGAATTTCCCAGAAGCAGTAATCCTGGATAATGCTTCTGTTAGCTTGGGCATGATTCCAAATGGGGGATCCGTTGGGGTTATCCTGCAATCTTATGAGATCCAGATTGCTGCTGGTCGGCCTGTATTTCTCCTTCCAATGATTGGCCCAAGGGAGGTTAGTGTTTGAAATCCACTTCCACCAGATTTTGGCTCCGCAAACTCTGTTGGCAATAGAGGGATCAACCAGATTCAGGCCTCCCCTGTTCTTTGGTCTGCATAGTTTTTTCCAGGCCACCAACGACCATTTCTTCTTTTCACTGTTTCCACTCCAAAGGAAGGAACGCTGAATGCTTCTTATTTGATCTAGGACTCCCTTAGGAGCGGGAAGGATCGAAAGCATGTACTGTCGAATGGCTTGGAGGATTGCTTTTGTGAGCACCAGTCTGCCTGCAAAATTTAGAGCTCTATTAGTCCAGTGTTTGCATCTCCTTTCCATATTGGCCAGGATTTTCTCCCAATGAGCCTTCTGCCAAGGTTTGAGGGTGAGGGGGGCACCTAGATATCTGGAGGGTAAGGAGCCTATTTTGAACCCCAGCAGTCTGGAGAGATGAGATTGAACCGCATGATGGGTGTTGAAAAAAAAGATGGTAGATTTGGAGAAGTTAATCTCCATACCCGAGGCTTTGCTGAAGAGGTGGAGAATATCTTTGTACGCAGTAGCTTCTTTCACTGTGGGGGTGCCATGTAGCATTGTGTCATCCACGAATTGCTGATGAGTGGTAGCGGGGCAGGACCTGATGGGCTGTAAACCTCTGATCTGGCCGTCATCTTTTTTCTTGGCAATTAATCTACTTAGGCCTTCCATAAGAATGACAAATAGGAAAGGGGAAAGAGGATCCCCTTGTCTTATGCCTCTTGAAGGGCTAAAGGGCGTGGAGGGAGTGCCATTTACTAGAATAGAATATCTCGTTGATTTGATAAGTTCTAATACCCATTTGATCCAGGGCTGGCTGAAGCCAAAAGCTTTTAAAATGGCTTCCAGGTAAGTCCAACTCACTTTATCATACGCTTTTGATAGGTCCAACTGCATTAGCATACCAGGAACTTTCCTTGAGTGGAGAGAATGTATCATTTCCTGGGCTAGCAAAATGTTGTCCAAAATCTGCCTACCTTCCACATAGCCGGATTGTTCCTGTGAGATGATGCCCGGGAGTATCATCTTCAGCCTGTTGGCGATAACTTTAGATATGATCTTATATATTACATTGCAGAGGGCTATAGGTCGGAATTTTTCCAGGGTATTGGCCTCCTCTACTTTGGGAACTAGAGTGATAAAAGTTGAATTTAGAGATTTAAGGATAGTTTTAGATCTTCTTGAGTCCTCCACAATTTCCCAAATATCGTTCTTGACAATTTCCCAGCAGACTTTGTAGAAATTGATGGTGAATCCATCTGGACCCGGCGCTTTGTCATTAGGCATGCTCCTTACTGCCTCCTCCACCTCTTCCATAGTGATCCTTTTCCTTAGGGACCAATTCTGCTCCCCTGTGATTAAGTGGGGAATGGAATTGGTTATTTCTTGAATGGCTGCCTCCCTATTGACACTTGGTTCTCGAGCTATGTTACTGAAGTGATTTGAAAGTAGAGCCGAGATATCGTTGTGATTTCTAAGGATTTCTCCTTCACTGTTCTTCAGTTCTAGGATCTTGTTGGCATTCCTATAGTCTATTGCCGACCTGTGAAAAAATTTTGTATTTTGCTCTCCTTCCTTTAGCCATGGCACCCGAGATTTCTGTCTCCATAATGTTTCTTCCTGCTTGCATCTGGTGTGCCATTGTTGTGTTAACTCTTTCTCTTGTTCACAGGAGTCCTCATCTCTCCTGCCTGCTATCCCATCTTTGTGAATTTGTTCCAGTTTTTGCTCTATGGTTGCTTTTTCCTGAAAAATATTCCCAAAAACTGTATTGTTCCAATCTTTTAATTTCAATTTTATGTTTTTGAGTCGTTTTTGCAATTTGAACATCTTGGATCCTTCTTCAGCTAAGGGTTCAGCCCACCATTTTTCCACCATGGTGAGAAAATTGGGGTGTTCGATCCAGAACTTCTCGAATCTGAAGGGTTTGTTCCTGGGGGTTCCTGGAACCTCGACAATAAGGGAGATCGACCAGTGGTCGGACCCTCCACTGGGAAGAATGCTTGACTCAAGATTTCTCCCATCTAGTAATAAGTTCTCTGAGACGAGAAAGCGGTCCAGTCTTGAGGAGATTAGATTTTCACCACCCCGTCTATTATTCCAGGTAAAGCTACCTTGTTTTGGGTACACATCTACTAAATTTGCATTGTCGATGAATTCTTTAAATTGTTCACCATCCCCATTGAGCTTCCGGAGCCCCCCTTTTTTCTCCATGAGGGAGGTGATCATATTGAAATCTCCTCCCAAGATACAATTTGCTTTTGGGTATCTTTCCATAAGTTTCTTCAAGGAGTCTAGGAAAACAAGTTTATCATCTAACCTCTGAGGACTGTAGATATTAATGCAGAGGAAAGAGGAAGAATTACCTGTAAGAAGCATCTCCATGGCTAGGTAGTTCTTGCTTGCTTCTGCTGCCACTAGCTGGTATCTCCTAGTATCCCAGAAAGTTGCTAAGCCTCCTTCACATCCTTTACTCTCTATCTCTAAAACTTCAAAGTTTCTACCTAGTTTGATTCGTAGTTTTTCAATGAGGACTTTGTTGCATTTTGTCTCTTGTAAAAATAGCATATTAGGATTGTTTTTCTCCATCTGTCTTTTTAGAAGTCTTTGTTTGTTTTGACTATTCATACCTCTTGCGTTCCAGGATACAATCTTCATGATTAACTAGATTTTAGGAAGGACGGGTACTCACTTAACTGCTTGATCTGCCCTGCATTGATCAACATCTCCCCCAGCTCCTGCAAGTGTTCTCCATTTGATTTGCGTCCTCTACGGCGTTTGTGTACTGAACCAGAGATTTTGCCTAGGGCTGTTCTGTGTTGATCTTTGCCGCCTTTAATGACGCCGATTTTGTGCTTCTGTTTCTCCATGATGTCTTTTTTCCGTGCTATGAAGAGGTCCTTGACCCTTCTTATCTCTTCCTCCGGCGCTGTTTCAATCCCTTCGGTTTTCCATTTGTCCACTAGAGCTGATAGATCTAAACCTGCCATAGCAAGTGTTTCATCCAACTCCTGATCTTCACTCCCCGCTTCACTAGTTAACATCTTTGTCTCGTAGTCTGACTCCTCTATTTTGTCTTGCATTTGGACTTCATCGCTGGGCATCCCGGTTTCTTTACCTTCCGCTTGGGGGTGTTCCTGTCCTACTTGCTCTGTTTCTCTGTCGGTTGTGTTCTTTTTTTCCTCTGAGTCAGTCTCCAGGTCCAGATATTCAAAAGGATTGTTGAAGAGATTTTTCCTTGTGTCTCCTTTGATATTCCTTCTTCTGTTGGCCCTCTGCCTGTGCTTTGGTTTGATAAAGTCGTTTTTGTCCTTGTTGTTCTGGGTTTTGTCTTCTTCTGCTTCCTTCTGGTTCAGAGGACAGTCTCTCATCAGATGTCCATGTTCATGACATTTTCGACACCTGAAGGGTATGTGCTCATAATCTAATGCTTGAAAGTATTCCTCGTCCCTGTACTCCAGCCAGACTCCTTCATGAAGCGCTCCGGAGACATCCATTTCAACACAAATTCTTGCACAGGAAGTGTATCTTTTTTGCAGGGTGGCTTCTGAAGCTTTGACAAACTTACCAAGCTTGTCCCCTATTTGCTTCAGGGCGCTCAACCCCCAGTAGTCGATCGGGAGAGAAAAGAGTTTTATCCAAACTGGGACGCGGGTGAAAGATTCTTTTTCCGGGGCAAAGTTCGGCTGCCAGGGTCTCATGTATAACCCTGCTGAGGCTAGAAAATATGGGCCGCCCTCGAAAACCTTGTCTTTGTCTTCAATGCTAGTGAAAACTACAGTGAAAAAACCTCTTGCTCCTAGATGTAGCTGCACATCTCCTTTAGGTTTCCACATCTGCCTTATCCATTGGCAGAGAGTCCTCTCCGTTGGCCAGATTCCCATGAATCTACAGATGATGGCATGTTCAGCCATGTGCTCCCTATAGGTTTGTATTTCCGTGTCAGAGATAGTCACCCGTAAGCTTTCAGTTTTCTTTGGCTTACAAGCGCTACTGGTGGCCCGAGACTTGTTGGGGTTGGCGTTGGTCTCCCCCTCATTTTCCGATTGCCTTTTGTTGCTGTCGACTTGTTCTTTGTCTATTTGTGGTTCCGCTTCCTTCTCTCCCGCAGGCTGAGTCTTCTCCACGGTGTTCTCTTGATTGCTGCCCTTATTCTGTTCTTCTGATATTCTGACCTCTGCAGAGAAGACAGTCTTGTCAGACATCATTGGTGTCTTCTCCTTCTTGTTTCTACTGTTCACCCTTGAACTATTCTGACCCTCTATTCTGACTCCTTCCTTCATGTTCTGCATTCGTTTTTGCAGGATGACCTGTTTGAAAGTAGGGGTCCCACTGGACCCCTCTGCTCCCATCCAATCTGACAGCAGACGCCCCTTTCGAAACAGTGCTGCCAGTCTTGATCTGTGGTGCTCCAGGCCTGTAACAGTCACTGCCCAGGTAGAACCCTAGCCCATCAGCTCATAGCACCAATCGACTGAGTTTGCACTTAAAAGAGGGTTCAAACTGAAATATTTGGCCAACTACTATCCACAAGGAAATGGATTAGCTGAGTCAACAAATAAAAACCTAATCAGGATTATTAAAAGAATAGTTGACCAGAACCAAAAGAATTGGCACAAAACTTTGGTAAATGCTTTATGGGCAGATAGAATAACGAAGAAAGCTTCAATCAACACTTCTCCCTTTAATTTAGTTTATGGGAAGGAAGTGGTTCTTCCAACTCACTTAATGATCCCCTCCTTGTCTTTAGTACAATACATCGATGACGTATCTACTTCCTCCTTACAATTAAGACAATTGGAAATAATTAAATTAGAAGAACGACGAGAACAAGCTAAGAAAACCCATGTTTATCACCAAGCACTAATAAAATCCTCTTTTGATTCAAGCATAATGACCAGAATTTTTTTCAGATGGGAGATCTAGTTTTGAAATGGGATAAGGCTCATGAAGAAAAGGGAAAACATACAAAATTCCAGAAAATGTGGCTTGGTCCTTTTCAGATTGTAGAAGTCATAGGCCCATCAACATTTGTGTTGTAGGATTTAGCAGGTAGAAAGGATTATTTGCATGTTAATGGACAGATCCTTAAAATATATTTTCCATAGAAGATTACTCTTCTATTTTTGTAGGATAGTTTTAGTTTTTCTTCTTTCTTATAAATAAAACCAGTTGTGGATGGTTACTACAGGGGTTCACGAAAAAAGACACCAATTCTCTATCAGATTTTTATTTTTTGCTTGTACAAATAGTAAAATTTTTCGAAAAATCTGATCTTTATTATTGACGAATAGAGTTAACTTTAGCCTATATATAATACTAGTTTCAACTTCAAAAAATTTTGATGAAAGCAACCTTTGGCAAAAAATTGTTTTATATCAGCACAATGAAAGGTATCAATAATAAAATAAATATTCTCTGTAAAACTGCTATTTTCAAACTCTATTATTGTCGTCCAGAGCTTTCTTAAGGAAAAACAATGGTTTCCTCCCTGCTAAAGAAAATCGCAACATTCAGAGGAACAATACGAGAAAATGCTATATCTCAAAGAATAAGAGGTCTCATCACGAGCCGGCTTATCATGATCACAGATATTATAACTTGCTAACTTTGCCAATACTGTCCACCAAAACAGGGCAACGACTCAAGATTGTTGCAATCGAAAGACAAGGGGTCTCATCACGAGCCAGCTTGTTCAGCAAAAGTGTAAATCACGTGAATGACTGTGTCATAATTTGGCCACCAAACCAAGACGTTGTTCTTTAGAGAATAAAAAAGGAAAAAGTGTCAAAATGGGTTTTTCTCTAAAAGGTTGTAAATAGCCTTAAGCAGGATAAAGGATCATTGCTGGGTAACAGGTAACCCTATCGAGGCTATGGACACCTGCTGGAAGCAGAGGCTCTACCTACGACAAATGAGCATATTTTAAAAATCCAGCACACAGAGATGAACTTATTTTATCTTTAAAAGACCAAGTAATGGCTGGTGTAAATACAAGGACTAAGCCTAAGGAAGCAAATGATTGGAATGGAAAAGGGTTGAAACAAAATATCATTGATAGGATAAGGCATAATGTACTCTATCTGTCCATAAAAAAATTTAGACTTATGAAAATTTTTCTGTTTCGGAAGTTAAAATTCAATAGAAAAGCAAAGATAATTGATTCTTCCCAGTGAATCACCATTGTTGTGGCCACCAACAACGCCCCTCTTTATTTGATATTAGCAATAATACCAAGCAAATGGGGACCCTTAATAGAAAATCCAAATAAACATTTTATGAAAATTTTTGTATTTAACTCCTTAAAACCTTATCGCATCAAAAGAATGAAACGTTTTCTTATGAGCATAATAAACTACGAAGAAGCGACGTGAAATTCATCGCATCACATTCATTATGAAGTGCTCTTAAATGAAAAAACTTAAGAAATCTCCGACGGCCGATATGCGACGTCGCATATCGCAACATCGCGTTAGTAGCACACAATGAATGAATGACTAAATACTGCGATCTGCGATCTGCGATGCTGCGACGCGCGATGAATGCGATTTGTGAAAATTCGCGATCATGATTTTCTGCGATGACACCTCTTGACGATGCGATCCGTGATGCTGCGATGCGAGTCGCAGAAATCGCCCATCGCGAATTTTCCTCGGTGCAGTATTCAATGGAAAGCTGTCCGTTAACCAAAATTGGGCGCGCGCCTTAAAAGATATTAATGATTGTACACCAAAGTATTTAGGAAGGACAGTCTCGTGTTTTTCGAAGAGTCAGTTCGCTATGGATGTCATGATTATGCATTCATAAGAGCTTAAAGCTTTCATGTCAATGTTTATTATCATTACTCTTTTCCTTTGTGTAAACTATAAGACAGGAAATAACATGAAGCAATGTGCAGGAGACATTTAAGGAAAAGGGGAAAGCGTCAATGCTCAGAGAACAGAGAAGAAATCCCTTCAGAAACGGATGTCGCATGAGACAGGACCACAAATTCCAGAGTATCACTCAACAGATGCTGATGTCAATAGGCCATGTAAAGCTCAGAGTCAAAGGCGCACAAAAGCAGCATGTTTACGAAAACCCTGAAGCTTACGCACCAGAAAAGACCAGAATAAAGAACAGAGGCATTTTCTGATGCAGAAAATTATTCAGAGAGTAATGTCCCTAACTTTTTCAGTCATTCGCAAGGCCGGAAATAGAAATAGCAAAAGCAGAATCAGTTTGAGAGAAATTTGGGTCATTACCAAGTATACACACAGTGAATACACCCAACTAGAGGAAGATTCTCGAAAATATCTTCTAATTTACCAGAAAATGGTGCCAGCGCTTGTTATTTCTATTTTTCATAGCTCGAACGAAAACGGAAGGTGACCAGCCGACTCTTCCTAGGCGAATGTTGCGTGCTTACAGCACTAAGGAGGAAATATAGAAATAGTTCAGAATTAGATTCAAGTTTTAGAAATAGTTTTTCTTTATCAGAAGGGCGGTCATTTAAAACTGTATCCTAAATTTATGTAATTAAGTTAATTAGCTAGTAGTATTTAAACACTTCTCAGGCATTTAGATAAGGGTCCAGAAATTTGTCAAAAACTTGTCCTCGGAACATGCACTTTTACACCCTTAGAGGAGGTTTTGATGAATGGATGGATCGAGATTTATTAATGTTTGTGTTTGATGTCTGCTACTGATGTTGCACTTTTGTACTCTTAGTAGATGTTAGAACAAGTAGAGATAAATCATTTTTGCTTGAAGTTTATGAGTAGGATTAATCATAAATGGTACTTTTATCTCTTGGCCATTTCTGCTTATATTCTTTAAGTGATATATAGTTTTCAGTTGTTTATATGTTATTGCATGAATGTATGAGTTACCATTTGGCACTTCTGTACAGTGGAGTCATTTTTTTATGTCTGATATATGAATAACTTATTATGCGATATGCTCTTCACAACTATTTTGCTTAACTTCTTATGGAAAATGGTTTATCTTAATTGATTTCTATTCTTATGATATCTGAATGATCTTTATTACCAGTTATTGTTTGAAATCTCTTTAGATCACATAATAGAAGATATACACCCTGGGTTAGCGTAGATTAGATGTGTTGTTTCTCATTAGGTTACAATAGCATAGAGTTAGTTTAGGAATTTGAATTAAATTAGCTTTAAAGTACTCTTAGATCAGCTTCATCCAACTCTACACGCACACACACCCTCAGATTGGGAAACTGGTCCCATTATCCCTAGTCGAACCTGCTATACCAAATGGATAAGGAGATGCCAAGCAAGGTCCGGACCGGGTGGGTATCCCCCTTATTGTCGACCCGATTTCCGGGGCTTCAACAAACAGGCAAACCTCAGCCCTCTTCAAAATTTCCAATTACAATTGAAGATTCACCCTCTACCAAGGGGAAAGAATCCCCTTCCAAGGCACCTATCACATATGAAAGGGGGACTCCTAGATCTTCCACATGATAGGAAAAGGTAGTAATATAGGACCCAAAGGCAGTCCTGCAGGAGGCTTAGACAGTTCTACAGGAGACACTGTCAAATCTACAGTAGACCCAAAACTTTAGAAAAGGATAGAAGAATAGCCACACGTGAAGGAGGAAGAACCGAAGATACAAGAGCTTGATCCACAACCTAGTCTGGTTTCTTATTACAATTTGCTTGAGGGAGGAAGGATAATTCCACAAAAGTTTGCAATTCCACTATTCTTTGAATTAGAAAAAGAGAGTATAAGAACACATATATGGATGCAAATAGCCAAATCCAAAGGAGTTGAGGATGTTGGCCATATGAAAAAGAAACTCAGAGAAATGGGTACAGAGTTGAGTGCTATCAGAAACAGGGAAGCAATTAGAAGAAGCCACCTTGAAACTGAAAATGAATTATTAAGGAGGCAGATGCAAGAGAATAATAATTAGCTGGTATGCATGGCTAGCTTATCCATGGAGGCATTGAAATTTAGAACACCAGAAAAATCCTATGGCCTATGTCTCAAGGACCAGTGGTTTCAAGGACCAGTGGTTACAATTCCAGCTAAAGACTTTGGTACAAAAGGCACAATGCCCTTCCAAGATTACATGTAATTTATGGATCTGTGTGACCAAAGAAAATAAGAGGATAAGGTAAAAATTGCAGAACTCTACCTACATAACATGGCCCTCATAGACCTGAATGTGTGGGACCCCAATGCCAGGCTAGGGGACATATAACTAGTGGCCATGGCCTCATGGATGAACCATGAAGAGTTGAGGGCAGCAGAAATAAAAGGATTGATGATAAAAGAGTAGAATGAGCCATTAATGATAAGAGCTAAGCCATCAGATCCCATGGCACTCATCAGCACACAGAACCTGCTTGCCAATAATCCTCAGATTGCCCCTAGATATCTAAGTTATTAGGCACAAGCCATTGCACACTTTGAGGAAATGCAAAGGCTTAGGGATGATTGTGTGCATGCATGCATTAGGAGATGTAACACCTTACCACACACTCTGCAGATTAGGGAATATCATTCCGCCATGAGGTTAAAGGATGCATTAATAAGGGTTCCAATGTATAAGCGCTCCATTAAGAGGCCGAAGGTCAACTGGATTGGCCTCAAACTGAGTCCCCCACTGCTGTTAGGCATGTTTGAAGGTAGAAGAGAGGAAGACGAGGATGAGTAGTGGAAAGAGATAGAAAGGAAGGTATGCTTCTATGATAAAGAAGAGCAGACCACATTAGAAGCCTGGGATGCTAGGGATGTCACCAGGGCCATAAAAGATGAGGAGATCGACTAAGTTTCTCAGAGGATGAGCAATAATTTCAGTAGGGGGTGATGATGAGCCTCATAAATGGGTAACTATATGGGCTCATTTTACCTCCTAACCTAGTCAAACCAACCATTCTCTTAGCTTATTACATGATTTTCTGATTATATTTACGCTTATAGAGTGAGTTGAGTTGATTATTGTGCCATGTGGTCTAATGTGTATTTAATGTAGATTATTGATGATTTTCAAAGTCAAATTCAAGGATCCAATGGACAAATGGCAACAATAACTCAAATTGGATATAGGAGAGGACTTATAGGATGGAATCCCCCTCATTTATTACTCCTCACATCGAATTCCCCTTCATTCAGCTCAGAGTACAAGCAGCTGAATCATGCACTAGGAGGCAGCTGAGCAAGTGGAGAATGACTGATGATTATGTCGAGTTTTGGGAGCCGAGCCTCCTTGATTTTAAGGAAGCTATTGGTAGCTTCATTTGTATAAGTAGAGAGGCCTAGGGCGTCACTAGGGTTAGATTTTTGTTGGATTTTCGCTTATGTAAACTCTGCTCAACTTCGAACTTATTATTTTGTGACAATTTCATGTAATCTTGCTATTGTTTTGAAAATAAAGATGGAATCCTTTTTGAGCTATCATTGAGTTACCTCAGACGTCTAAAGCTCTTGGGTTAGGGCCCAATCTAAGCAACCAAGCTCCTATTTACTTGTATTTGTATGTGTTATTTTAGTTTGTAGATTAGGTTGTTGTTAGATGTATTTCTTTTATGGTTAAGAATAGGCTTCTTTTGATGATTCAATAGTTTGCTTCCATTTGTGCTTTCTATATTAGGTTAAGAAGTGATAAAGAAAAGATTCGAAAGGCTAGCAATAGTGCCTTGGCCTCTCTTCCTCCCTTTTGGACCATGATTTGAGCCAAAGATCCTCTTGCTGCCGTAAAAACACAAATTTTCCTCATTCATAGGACTTCTAGTGTTTGCAGCTTTTTAATAGGTTAGTAGTCCAATTTTTCGTTGCTTCAGATCTTCATCATCATTCTCACTTCTTTGTTTGCAATAGTTTTCTTTCATGTTGTCCTTTCTTGCATTGTTTCTCAGCATTTCCTTTCATAGATCATAGTTTAGACTAGTTTGATGCAAAACTCTATTTTTCTAGATGAACTCATTCCATTGCTTGTTTGATCTTGTTGGTTGACTGTCAGTTCCTTTGCAGCAGATCTCTTCTAGCAGCAGGCTAGCCTATCAACCATCCCATCCTCCATATAATCCATGCCCTACAGGTCACCCAAGTCTCACCTCAATTCTACCTTAGTTTCCTGCATTTTCCATAGAACTTCTTCCTCTCTCCTTGAGCAAATTTGTAGGTTTTAACCCCATACAGAAATTACCTGCATACAAATTCTAAAACATAGAAAATAAACAATGCGAGAGCATAACACATAAAACACATATAGACAGATATTTTCCCCTGGATCCCAAAATAGGGACTACCAGCTTGATTTTTCATTATGTTCCTTTCAATGTTATGATACATATCTATACATGCCAAAGCATCTAATACCATGGACTAAAAACTATCGCATCCAATCCCATGGACCAAAAACCATCGCGTCCAAAAAACATGTGAAAAAATCATGCACAAAACCATATGTGGGTCCGCCCAACCTAACATAGGGTCCAAAACCAAAATTTTCCAGGGCACTACCCCGGACCCCATAAAGTGGGGTTACGGGTACACCTCAAACCCTTTGTGCCCCCCCCCCCCCCCCGCTACACAATCGGTGCAATGAACGGGGGCTCCGCCCTCCCTCTAACCCCCTGGTTACTCCGTGGGCTAGTCGTGGAATGAATATAACACAACCCAACATTATCCCACTTGTTGTTTTCTTTCCATAGGGGGCCACAAGAGAGCTTAGTCATTTTTCCAGCCTTGAAACACTGATTGTCTCTCTACACCAAGAGAACTTCTCAGATCTCACAGAATTTGTCAATACATTTGCAGTATTCTTTAAAGTGTCCACCTTTACCAACAACACCTTTTTCTCTTCTATCATATCCCTCACAAAGTGATATTGAACATCGATGTGTTTCGTCTTTCAATGATATGTGGGGTTCTTTGCAAAGAAAATTGCACTTTTACTGTTACAGTCTATCCTTATAGCTCCTTATACTAACCCCGTACTTGAACAAAATCTATGCAACCAAGCTGCTTCCTTGCTTGCACGAGTGGCTGCCACGTATTCTGCCTCTGTAGTTGATAGTGCCACTATAGATGGTTTCTTACTCATCCAACTGACTGCACCTCCAAATAGGTTAAGCACATACCCACTTGTAGATCTTCTCTGATCCAGATCTCTAGCCCAGTCTACATCAACAAAGCCATGAATATCCAACACT